>JABAEC010000006.1:265911-310299 GCA_013435705.1 Claviceps paspali | reverse complement strand
CCCGGGCGCCAATGGTTTGTGGGGTTTTCCCCCGCCCCCCCCCCCCCCCCCCCCCCGAAACAGTGTTCGATGAAATTTCGTGGCGCAAATATGATCATGGAGCTAGCCCGCTCCCATGGCCTCTCCCACGATTTGAAATATGTCCGATGGCTGACCAACTCTGCCTCTTCGAATACAGTGACGCCTTCCAACGCCGTGAGCGCGCAAGCGAGGACTTTGCCATCCGTGAGCGCGAGAAGGAGAAGCTCCGGGAGCTCAAGAAGAAGCTTCACGAGCAGCAGCAGCACTTGCAACGTCTTTCCGATCACATGTAAGCTCGCACTTCTCGTCTACCTGCTCTCCGAGTTGGACCTAGTCCTGGTCCATGGATGCTGACACTTCGCCTCCTTTAATCAGCGAGGAAATCACAAAGGACCAGGGTGGTGAGAAGAACTAAGCTTGATTGCCGATTCTCGATGACGGTCTCAGAAGCTTCAGACGTGACGATAGCGGCTGCCACTCGGGCATATTGATGTTAAGCCATCGGTAGAAAGAAGAAATCGAAACGAGAACATGGGACAGGAATTTGATCATCACCGGAACTTGGCTGTCTCGCTTTGCCATCATCTAGGCTAGTGTACAATTTTTTTTTCTTTTTCATTTTGCTTCTCGGAACGTTGTGAAAGAATCCCCTCTTTGCTTCTACATACTAGTAGTAATCTTTCCCAGCCAGAACGGGCGTGTCACGAAAATAAATAAAAAAAGAAAGACACTGGAAAAGAACTCCGACCGATCATGTCGGAGGGCTGGAAAAACCTCAGCGTACAATCATCGTCGTCCATAATATGAACGGTAAAAGCCTTCGGCCGCATCACTCTCTGGCCCGGCATAGTGACTGCTCAGAGAGCTGCTGGACTTCTGTGCTGCCGTGACCTTGGCTTGCAACGCTGAGGCGTTGACGTCAATCCATTGCAATTGCGTGAGATGCCCGTTGAGAACCCGGACGATTTGGCTCAGCTATGATGTACCTGTTAGCAATATTACACAACATACGGGCGGGGGAGAATTAAGAAGAATGCGCGTCGGGAAACGTACAGGATCTTCAGTCTTGGCGCCTTTGCTCAGAGTCCCGGAAATATCATTGATCTCCTTGACCATTTTGGAAAGGTCTCGGGATTTTTCGTCCAAATGCTGTGTCAACTTTTCGGCTAGCTTGTACGTGCGCTCACGCTCTTGGTCCGGACCAGCAAGTTGCTCCCCTGGACCGACCTGCTTGGCAAACATGTCCTGGATTTCTGACTCGTAGCGGTTCAGCCAGGCTTCTAGCTCTTCTTGCTGGCTTTCCACGGCAGCAAGCTGTCGTTCAATTTCGTGGCTGGCGCGTTCGGCCTCGAATGTGTCCAGGTATAGCTTTTGAATCTTTTCCCCGTTGTCGACAAGACTGCGATCCCAGCTAGACACCGTAGTAGCCTGCTCCTTGAACTCTTTCTGATACTTGGTCAGGTCAGAAGCCCATCTTGTGACAATATCTTCCATGGTCTTGTTTTTGAGCCTGGCCATCTGGGATGTAGGTCCCGCTGTGGATGCCCCCAAAGCACTCGCAGCGCTATTCTGGGTTGCGGGCTTAGGCTCCTCTTTGCTTTGATTCTCATCCTTGTTTGCAGTGTCCGCAGTTGACTTGGCTCCGAAAAGCTGACCAGCGGTGGAAGTGGGTGTAGCAGGCTTGCCAAACAGACCACCGGAGGTGCTTGTTGTCGTGGCACCAGGAGATTCGGCCGCAGACTTGGCGTTGCCGCTGAGGAAACCTCCGCTAGTGACCGTTGAGGTTTCAGGTGTGGTGATCGCGGCGGGCTTCGCGCCAAAGAACGAGCTTGCTGAGCCCGTTGTCGCTTTGGTAGAATCAGCTGCTGGAGATGAAGAAGACGGAGCGCTGCCGGCTGCCGCCCCGAAGAAACTCGCAGCGGGTTTCTCCGTCGTCGTTGCGGCCTTATTTCCAAACATGTTTCCTGCAAATGAGCCACCACCAGCCTGTGCACCTGAGAATAGACCTGAAGGAGCGGCCGGGGTAGACGTGGTTGGAGTTGTTGGTTTGGCTGCCGCCCCCCCAAAAAGTGCACTAGCAGATGTCGCAGTCGTTGATGCAGGCTTTGACGTATCGCCTGGAGGAGCACCTGCCGGAGTTGTGGATGGCAGGGTAAAGAAAGATTTGGCCGGAGTGGCCTCCGCCGTGGCGGGAGCTGTGCTCTGGGCAGATGTAGCAGAGGCTATGCCGGCCTTGTTTCCGAACACAGAGTTTCCGGTATTCGCGAAAAGACTTGGTTTAGCTGTCTCTGTCGTCGTACTTTGTGACTGGGAAGCGCCGCTTGATGCGCCTGTTGAAGAAGGACCACCTCCGAATAGGCCACCAGAAGCTGGTTTGGCAGCCGCAATGGCAGCCGCGAAAGCACCACTGCTGCCGCCTCCAGAGGCTTCACTGGAAGAAGCTGCTGGCGTCGATGTGGCGGGTGTGGTATTGCCTCCTCCAAACAAACCTCCCGCGGACGGAGCTGTCGATGCGCCAGCTGCGGGGGTCGAATCTGTGTTTGAAGAATCGCCGCCGCCAAATATGTTCCCTGCTGACTTCTTGCCGAAGAGAAAGCCGGTGCTATTTGATGGAGTTGTGTTTGTGTTTGCGTCGCTGCCGGAGCCACCTCCTTTAGGAAACGAAAATTTTGGGGCGTCGCCGGAGGCATTGCCGAAGAGACCACCCGACGCGGGTGCTGTAGTCGTTGCATTATCCGCGGACGCGCTAGATGAGCCAGGAGTATCAAAGCTGAACGACATGGCTGTGCGTATGACGGAAGGCTGACTTTTAATTTTTTTTATTCGCCTCGTTGCTTGGGCCAGAGGGAAGAGGAAAGACGACAAGCGTGTTTTTGTGCAATCGCAAGGGCTTGAGAATCCACCATGCCAGATGAGAGAAAGACAAGTATCGGGGATCTCTGGGTCCGGAACTGAGATGAGTATTGTCAGAAGCTCCCTAAGTGGTTGAGTATCGGTTGGCGAAGCAAAGAAAAGCTTGCCTGAGAGCTTTTTGCGTGCTGGTGATGTTCCTTGTAATCTGGGACTGCCGCACGTTGAGGCCCGGGAGGTACGTACTAACCCAATGTGATCATGATCGATGATGGCAGAATTGATAAGCCCCACGTGACGGATCTAGAGCCATCTTCAGCAGCAGCAGCAGCATGGTGCAGTGCAGTCTTGTCCGAACTACTCCTCGCTATTTTTTCCAAGATTTTCTAGAGTTCGAGCCAAAGGAGAGGAACTCCGCAAAGGCAGCCCAACGAAGGAATACTAGATCGTCGACGGCCTCGACTGCTCGCTCCTTCGACGCGGAACTGGCCTGTGCTAACTACTACTCCTTTGAGCGTATCTCGAAGCTCACATCCGCTCGGTCCAGTGCCAGCCTTTGCTATACTGCAGAGTAACCCAGCTCCCAGGATTCGCCTTCCGCACACCGTTTTTATATACATCGTGGGACGATACAAATACTCCCAATGCCGCCTGCCGAGGGATTGCAGCCCCCGCCAGACATGAACATGGACGATCCGGGGGCACATCAGCTATGTGCGCTTCGTGCATGCATTCGCAATAACAAGCGATATATTCTAACAGTGACATAGCCGAGCCAGAAACCTCGGACTCGGAGGACCAGTTTACAGACGCCCAATCCGACCCGATGACACCTCATAAACCCTCGCCGATACCTAAAACCCGGGTCGTAAAGATCGATTCGGTCCCTAGTCATGGCGAAGTGCCGGGTACAGCGGCACATAGCCAGAGGATAGCGGATGCACAGCCAAATGAGGTTGCAATTGAAGGCGATGTTGCCGGGGGCGATTTAGAAGCGTCCATAGATACACCGCGACAGGAAGTTCAGACACCGATTCTCGAAACCGTACGGTCTGAAAATGGAGAAGCCCCTGTTTCCCCCTATTCACCAGATGTCGATGCCAAGCCTGATATTGTGTTGGAACCACCGAACGATCGTGAAGAATTCGCCGATGCAAATAACTTGGACGAGAATGCCGAAGAGGACGAGCAAGATGATGATTTCGGTGACGATTTTGACGACTTTGAAGAGGGGGCTAATGATGAAGAGTTTGATGATTTCGAAGACGGTTTCCAACCACCACAACCTTCAACTGGGGCATCACATGGCCCCCAATCGTTTCTCCCAACACAGCTCCCGTTTGTAAGAAGTCTTGCCTAGACCGAAGCAAGCCCTTTCCTGTCCTCTAACAAAGGCCTTTAGCCAATACCCGATTACGACGGACTGGGCCCGGATGAGGTCTTGTCTGCATCAGAGCAATGCCTGGACGGCTTGTTCGCACCGGAAGAAGCCAACTTCCCAGCCCATCAGATCCTGTCACAAGAATCATCCTTGTTCTTGACACCACGATCCGCCTCGCTGTGGTCCCAGCTCGTCGCGCCACCGCCACTGGCACCTCCCGATTGGATTCGGTCTCGTACCCGACGCCTGTTCCTGGTATCATTAGGTGTGCCCGTCGACCTGGACGAGATTCTCCCGGCGTCGAAACAGAAGAAGCTGATTCTACCCTCGCTGAAACTGCGTGCCACATCGCCCGCCCCATACGGCGATTCCCGATCCATCTCGCGGCTGCGACAAGGTGAGGAAAACACATCGTCAACGTCGGTAGACACACAGGGAAAACCCACTGGTTCTAAAAAAAGAAAAGGACCGCCGCCAGAACCCGAGCTGGATCTGGTTGCCGCGCGATATCTCTGCACGACGACAGATGAAGCCCTCGACGGGATGACGAATGAAGAACTGAAGCAACATGTGGACAAGCTGGAAGCGATGCAAGAGACGGCCAAGGAGATTCTGGAATACTGGCGGAAGCGCACCGATGAGAAAATCGGCGATCGGGAGGCATTCGAGGGAGTCATAGAGAACCTGGTCAAACATGCACGCAAGGTTAGAAAGTAACGAAACCATGATTGAAGACAGGACCGAGAAGACGTTTCGCCAAGAAGAAAGAAAGTAAGAAACGTTCCACGCCGCCTCGTGTTGATCAAGGTTATTTTTTTTTTGGGTGTCAATTGAAATGTATCTGAATTTGGCGTATATCCTCCGCCCTGCTTCGCTAACCTCTTCCAACCCGGTTGTCTGGACCCATCCCGCGATGCAGCTTTATACAACTCTCGCGAAAAATAAAATAAAAGGCACAGCCGTCCGCGTCACCTAAGAGGTCTCAACAGATAGGTCTTTCAAAAACGTAACAATAACGTTCCGCTTTCCTCCCCCCGTGGCTAGTCCTCTCCCGATGCGACTTTTTTTTTTTTTTTAATTCTCCAGCAGTGCCTATTTTGTTGCGAATGGCACTCACTGCACCGCGTTGAGCGCCGGCCGGGTGACAAGCCCGATCCCAACGGCGACGCTCGTCCACCTCGAACTACATTGGCGAAGAATCGGCTTTTCTGCGGCGTAGAACAACGCTCCTCGTCCCATCATTATCGTGCCTCGTGAAATACTTAGGCTGTACTGGGCTCCAACGTCACACCACTTTATGAAGAAAAAAAAGAATTAGCATTCGTCGTTTCTGGTCGTCTTGGTTTTGCAGCGTAATTGTGTTGGGGGAGGGGAGCTTACGCGGTAATGGTGGCCCATCCGATGAGACGCCAATGCTTCTCGATACGTCTACTGAGAGCAACCTTTTCGCCAATGTTTGTGCAGGCAGGGCTGACAAGGACGAGCTTGGCAGCGTCGTTCTTGATGGCGGCAACCTTGGCACCGGTCGAGGTGGAGCCGATGTTGACCATGATGAACTCGTTTTGAGCGAGCTTGGCAACCTTGGCTTGCTTGCCGTCGGCGGTTCGGACACCGAGCAAGCGACGCAAAAGGTAAAAGTTGACCTCGATCTCGCTGTAGATTTCGGGGAGTCTGCCCTTGAGACCGAGGACGAAGCCGACGAGACGATCAGCTCGGCACAGAGTAGGGTCAATGCGTGTACCGACACCGATCAGACCACCGGGCACAGCGTATTTGAGGTCATTGGCCTCGGAGTTGAGTGTGACGACGCGAGAAAAGATGGGTGTGCACTTGAGGGCACCGTTGTCATCGCGGGAGACGATACCGGGACGGATTTCAATCTCGTCTCCTAGCTTGACGACACCGTGCAAGATACTGCCACCAGCAACACCGCCCTTGAGATCCAGGATTTCGGCACCGGGCTTGTTGACATCGAAGGATCGAATGACGATCATGTGAGGGTCCATGGTGAAGTCTCTTGGGGGCACGGGAATGGTATTGACAATTGCCTCGTTCACGGCATCGATGTTGAATTTGAGCTGGGCGGAGATGGGAATGACGGGCGACTTGCCGGCGACTGTTCCTCGGATGAATTTGAGAATGGACTCGTACTGTTGTTGGGCAGCCTCTTCTCTCATCAGATCGACCTTGTTCTGAAGAATAATGATCTTGTCGAGCTTCATAATCTCAATAGCAGCCAAGTGTTCAGAGGTCTGGGGCTGAGGGCAAGATTCATTTCCAGCAATGAGAAGCAGCGCGGCGTCCATGACGGCGGCACCCGACAACATGGTACTCATGAGAATGTCGTGACCGGGGCAATCGACAAATCTATGGTTTTTTTTTTTTTTAAAAAAAAAAAAACTTCTTGTCAGCTCCTCAATCTGTGCTTCTGAACATACATTCGTGGCAGGTCGCAACCAAAGGTAGCACTTACGAGACGTGTCTCAACAATCTATAAGTGCCGCTGCATCCATCGCGCTCGCAAGGAGGATCAACTTCCTTTTCGCTCTTGTAGCTTCGGTAGCATCCTGGTCGAGGGCATTCGGAGTTGTCACACTTGTAAATCTTGGCATTGGCGTAACCCAGCTTGATGGTAATATTTCGAATCAATTCGTTCTTGAAACGAACAGTCTGCACGCCAGAAATGGCCTTTACAACAGTAGACTTTCCGTGAGCGACATGACCGATGGTGCCAATGTTGATTGTTGCTTGGCGCGCAATGATCTCGGGAGTGAGGGGGCTTAGACTGGCGACGTCGAGATCTTTGGGGTCGGTTTGCGGCGGCAATGGTGGCCTTTGGATGACGGGCTCTGGGGCGGCAGACTTTTTCAGCGCCGACTTCAACGGCTTATCCTCGAACCCATCGCCGATCTCGTGGTTCTCGATGGACTCTCCGGAGTCTGACTCGGAGTCAATATCGTCGTACTTGTGGTCGTCCGACATGGTGAAGGTAAAACGACGTGGCGGGGCAGAAATAATTCGAGTAGGGTTTCTGATTTAATCGCACTCGGGCACCGAACAATGCTTAACTTGTCCGAGCTTAGCAAATAGACGTTCAGAACAGATGAGAAAAGATCTTTTTACCCAAGTACTCCGACACTTTAACAAAAATTCTCTGCCACTGTTTTGTTGCTGCGTACACTCACAGTCTGAGAGAGAGAGGGGGGGGGGGGGTGATATTTCGCTGTGGAGCAGTCAAAATTCCTTGTGTGCAGTCAAGTCATCGAGGGGAGATGACTCTAACGCTAGTCCTTTTGAGACCTGATAAAGTGATAATAAGCTCGTGCGCTCCTTCCCCCCCCGCCCCCCCAACTCCCGGCTGAAAGTCGGCTGATTGCCTCTCGCCCCAATATGGATGGCCACAGAGAGAGTCGACGCAAGATAATGAATGGATGAGCTTCGAGTGCCCAGGAAAAGGAGGAGCACACATTACACTATTGAAAATGGTATGTAACAGACGAGATTCAAGTATAGAAGAGGCTGTGCAGGGCTCAAGAGGCTGTGAGCTAGAAATATCCATGGATCAAAAGAAAGAAGAGAAGAGGTGACAGTAGCCTACTTCCTGCTTCTGGTGAATTCAATCCGTTGGTTGTACTGGACGCTCTCCTACGCTGTTGGGGTGTGCGACCGTAAATGTGCATGAGCTATCGGCCTAACTTGTGAGGATATTTCCATATTTTATCCTATGCGATGACGAAGGGAATGCAATACAGGCGTGCCGGGACATGGTGCAAACCGCTATGATTTATTCTATGTGCCATTCTCTACTCAAAGCTCGCCATATGCTACTCGGGTTCCTTGAGGGAGGCAATCCGCGAACATGGTCTGTCCTAGACCCATGAACCAAGGCTAAGGGTTTCTGGGAAAGGCGCTCGGATATACGTTTGGTCGATGGCGCCAGGCCAATTTCTTGATGTCTGAAGCCTTCCTTTTCCACGTCGAAATCTGCCAAAAATAATCACCGGGGAGTTGCTGATCACGTCATCAGCGACATCCATCCCAGTGACGCTCCCCTGGTTGTAGCGCAGCATAAGAAAGAAAGACAAACGTGCAGCGTGTGCCGTAAGTCGGGAATGGAGGATATATATATATAGGATAGCAAGTAGAAACAGTAGTGCTTACTGCTCGAGGGATGACGCGCTGCAGACAATTAACTGGCGTCGTATGCGGCAAAGTTGACCTGCAAATGTGAGACACTAAGGAGTTCCAGTGGTGAGAATGAGTATTATGTATACTACTATGTACAAGTACTACTACTACTATTAGTAGTAGTGCCACGTGAACCGGAAAAGAAAAGGAAATGTTCCCTTCAACCTAGATCGTACCTGTGAGGTACCTACTACCTTTAATAGAGTAGTTAGTACTGTAGTACTAAGTTGCCAATTTTCTGTGACATGACTGCACGGCCAGTTCTCACTACAGATGCAGCAAGCACACGCAGTGTCCCCCGCCCCTTCCCCCCCCAATCAACAAGAGAGAGCAAAAACAGAGAAGAAGAAAAAAAGTCGTCAACGATCAGAGAGGCCAGTGACCCGCCTGCAACTCTACGAACCTGCAAGCACATCCATCGCACATGAAAAGAATGCAAATGCGAGGCAATGCGTTGGAGGAACGTGGTGCGGCGAATCCTGGCGCAAGCATTGCCGCCCAGGTGCTGCCAGGTGCTGCCAGGTGCTGCCACCAGCTGCCTGGTTTGGTGGCTGGGCTGCCACCCACCGCAAAGTTCGTCACGGGCTCCAGCCCTCTGGTTGGCTCAGTCGATGTCAAGAACACGCTGCCATCTCTACTACGTAGTAGGTACGACGTGCGGGCCAATCAGCGGTCCGGAGATGCTGACACCCAGCCAGACGCAACGAAGCAGACGCCGCCCGATGGGGCATGGAATCCCGTTAGCCGCCGCAGGGATCGTGCAGCTCGGACCAATCACATCGGCGGTCCGCCATGCCGCCCGTCTCTTCAACCTCGCAAGAGTCGCAATTCCAAGCGCCATTTCACCACCACCCACCACCCACCACCACCATCACCCGTGAAAAGGCCTTTCTGCGAGATGCGAATCTGGGTACTTTGGTGTCCGGCGGTGCGACTGCTGGGCTGTTACCGCTGCAGTCGGCCGAAGGTTTGAATGAAACCAACCCCCTCTTCTCCTCCATCTGCCCGCGGCGATGCTTCGCTCCCCGGCTGCTATAGGCCACGGGCAACAGTATGTGAAGCTCATATATCAACCCCCCCCCCCCCCCCCCCTTCCTCCTCGCGGGGAGATTCCATCTATCGGCCGTTGATATTCTTCACACGAGTCGTCGATTGGAAAGTGCGCTGTCACGACCATCGCTCATCGCCGACACCTTCAGCAGCTCCGAAACCACGAATGCAAACTCGGGTGTAAGTCAGCATTTTCAATTTTCGGCACAGCATGTCGACTTCTCTCACCCGGACTCTGAATTCTCTACTCGCGCTTCGGAAGCCTACTACGCCACATTGGCTTGGCTGCCTCAGCCGGCGTCTATCGAGCCTCACAAGACAAGTGTCTGTGCCTATCAGAATGTGCATGACCTTGCCCATCATGCTGCCCACCACCCCTCGCGGTGTCCACATATAGACCGGCGACTAGATCGGCGCCTATGGTCCGATAAGTGAGAGCTTGCCGCCGGCCTGAAAACCCCTCTCTACTCCCGCCTCAGACTCCCCGATGGACTGACCTTCTCGTTCCTCGTTAGCTGGCTTCTAACTCCAAATCACCAGTTTTTATTCTAGAATTATTATCCTTGTTATTCTTGCATATTGTTTTGCCTGCAGCCGGTTTGCAAGCATTATTAGTGTCCATTTCGTTCCTGGGAACACACCACATACGAAGACTTGTTCCGTTCTGAGTGTCATAAACTGCCTTTCACTTCCTTCTATATACACCTCCATTAGAAACAAAGGAAGAAGAGATCGGTAAAATGGTTTCGAAAGGTTCGTCTTTGGAACCAAGAAACAAAACACAAATTAATAAAAAAAAAAAAGACCAGCTCGTCTTCCCGGACATGATTCTGAGACTAACATGGCGCTGCATCTTCTCCAACTCTAGACTTCGACGAGAAGAAGCGACCTGTCGCGCTGAACCTAACATCCAAGCGATCCGATTCCTCTTCCACAAACGAATCGATCAAGATCCCACGGACACCTCGCTTCGCAGAAGCCACCTCGGTACACTCGCCCGTGGACACGACCAGCTCGCCGTTTGCCGACCCCGAGAAGCCAACAGGCCACTCGCAACAGCACGGCGCAGTCGGCTTCGGCTACATCAGCAATGCACATGAACCCAGCAACGGGCCGAAATCACCCCTCAAGAGCGCCATGAAGATCCCGGGAACACCCGCCAGGCAGTTCACAAATCCTCTGAGCCCGACGTTCCGGGAAGAAGAAATTCTTGAGAAGCGGGAAGCCAAGAACGACGAGCAGCAGGCCAAAGACGTAGTACGTTTTAATTTCCGATGATGAAGAAATTTTGATCATACTCGAAGAGATCAGATAAGAAAAGGAAGAAAAAAAAAGAAGCACCAAAGAGGTTGCTGGACGAGGAATCAGTTTCGTCTTGTTCCGTGCGCTAATATGAAATTCAATTTATAGAAAATCAAGACGCGGGTCCGCATGGCCAAGTTTGCCTTGCGAGGCGTCAATTTCAGCTGTTCACTCATCATCCTGTCGATGCTGTCGGCGTCGTTTGCCATCTTCAACTCGACCAAGTCCCTGGCCGCGGCCAGCAAGTTCACGCCGTGGGCCCCGAACACGCAACAGACGGCGTGGCCGCAAAAGCTTACCCTTTCGATGGCTTGCGTCTCCCTCTTCGCCTGCATACTGGTGTTTTGCGCATATTGCCGAGGCGGTCACAAGCGGGCCACCAAGGTCAATACATACTACACCATGTTCTCGATAGGCTGGGTGAGATTTCTTTCTCTTTCTCTCTCTCTCTCTCGCTCTCTCTCTAACGCGCGCACCCTTCGTCGGCCATCTAGTTCGTCCTGAGCCTGCTCCTCTGGATCATCACGGCCGTCATCTTCCAGCATACCAGAAACACAGGCAACAACAAGGACATGTGGGGATGGGCCTGCGCGAACAACCAGCGGGCCCAAGTCTACGCCGACAAGGTCGACTACGTCCTCGTGTGCCGCCTTCAGAACTGGACCCTGATCTGCATCTTCATCGAGATCGTCGTCGAGGTCATCAGCATCTCGCTTTACAGCATCGTCTTCTACCGCTTCTACTCGAAGCGTCGCCTCATGAAGTCCATGGACATGCGGGACCGCGCCCGTTCGGACCTCTACCTCGCCCAGCTCCGCTCCCAGTCCGCCCCCAACACGCCGGGCTTCGGCCCCAAGTCCCCCGGCTTCTCCATCTACGGCGGCCGCAAGTCGCTCGCCCTGAGCAGCTACGCCATGTCCCCCGGCCACCCCCCGGCCCCCTATCGCAACCTCGCCGACATCGAGGAGTCGAGCCACTTTGGCCCCGCCGTCGTTCAAAACCTCGTCGTCCCCCCGTCCCAGTTCGCCAGCCACCACCAGCCCGGGTTCAAGCTCCAACCACCACCCATCAAAGCCCCCTCCGCCACGCCCAAGACCGCCCAAGCCGCCGCTCCCCGGGCACCGTCACCGCCCCCCAAGACAGATCATGAGCCGACATACGAGTCGGTCCCCATCCCCGACGCCTACGCCGACCAGGCCGTCAAGAACCCCCCGCAGCAGCAGATAACGTATGGCCAAGCACGCTGAGAACAAGATTGAAGAAGACGAAACAAATGAGGGGGGGCAGCCAAAAGGAAAAGAATATGAAAAAAAAAAAACCCAAGAATTAATGATATCATGCGAAAATGTAAAATCTCATCTCTTATGAAAATGTCAAGGATCTTAAAAGAAAATAAGAAAACAATATTGGTCGTCCATTCTCATTTGATCTGTACTAAGCCTAAACGATTCCCCCACCCATTAATGCAATTTACCTTCTTCCTTCCTTTCCTTTCTTTTTCTTCCCTTCCCTCCCCTCCCCTCCCCTTCCCTTTTCTTTTCCTTTCTTTGCTTTCCTCTCCCTTTCTTCCTTTCTTATACACAGCCCATCTCGGTCGTCAGATCCAACCCATTTCCCAGCTCGTTCCGTCGTCACCAAGTCGTGCATCACATGACTAACAGTGCCGTCGTATGGGGCTTTTTGGCCCATCCAAACGGATCCTGGTATTTAATACGAGGGAAGTGTCAATTATATCTCAAGGGGGATGCTTCCAACCCTGCTGCAGGAGAACACGACAATGTTAGTTTATGCAACCATGGACTGATTGAGGCGGAAATGCTTCAAGTCACAACGTGGTGCACAGAGTTTCAACGAAAAAAAAAATTAGATTCATTATGAATTCAGCAACTCCTAGATATAGACACCGTCGGTAGAGAGAGAAGACGAACAAGAAAAAAGACGAAACTTTGCATTACTTTTGTAGGATAGCCCACCTGCACCTTGTAGAATCATTAAGGCGCAAACGACAGATTTTTTTCGGAGGCCTTCGTCACGCAGTATTCCATTCTTTCTTTCATGCGCCTCCTCCCCTTCTGTGGCTCCGCTACCCGTGCAGAAAAAGAAAAAGAGAAGCGTCGTCCAGGGCGGCTGGGCTTCAGCCTCGTAATGCCAACTCTAGAAAAACCGCGAGTCTATCAAGAGAGCTGTGACAAAGGAAAAAAAAAAAGACCTGGTTATAATATCCCCTCCCACCTTTACCCCCTCCAACCGCCCCTAGTCAAAGATGCCAAAAACTGCTTGTCGCGGTACAAAGGCTGCTGAATGACGGAGCAGTCCGAGAAAATGAGAGAACTCGTTGTGGAGACAAAGATTTTTTTTTTTGAAGAAACGATGAACGGATGAGAGTTGCTTAGATGAGGTCGGCAACGTTCATGGGCATTTCCTCAATCTGGGTGCTGTAGAACTGCTCAATCTCGCGCATCATGCGGACGTCTTCGGCAGTCACAAAGTTAATGGCAACACCCTTTCGGCCGAATCGACCACCACGACCGATACGGTGGATGTAGTTCTCACGGTTGGCCGGGAGATCGTAGTTGATGACCAGAGAGACCTGCTGGACGTCGATACCACGAGCCAGTAAGTCAGTGGCAATCAGGACACGAGAAGAACCAGATCGGAACTCCTTCATAATCAGATCACGCTGCGCCTGGTCCATGTCACCATGCATGGCAGAGACGGTGAAGTCACGAGCAGTGAGCTTGTCGGTAAGCCAGTCGACCTTTCTGCGGGTGTTGCAGAAGATGACAGCCTGGGTAATGGTAACAGTCTCGTACAAGTCGGAGAGGGTGTCAAGCTTCCACTCCTCCTTCTCGACGGCAATGTAGAACTGCTTGATACCTTCCAGGGTAAGCTCATCCTTCTTGACCAGGATACGGACGGGGTCGCGCATGAAACGGGTGGTGACCTCCAGGACGTCCTGGGGCATGGTGGCGGACAGGAGAACGACCTGGGTAGACTGGGGCAGAAGCTGGAAGATGTCATAGATCTGGTCGGTGAAACCACGAGACAACATTTCGTCAGCCTCGTCGAGGACGAACATCTTCATGCCGTCGGTTTTGAGGAAACGACGTTGGATCATGTCCTGGACACGGCCGGGGGTACCGACGACGACCTGGGGGCCGTCCTGAAGGGCCTTCATGTCATCACGAACGCTGGTGCCACCAATGCAGGCGTGGCATTCGACGTTCATGAAATCACCAATAGCGACAACGACCTTCTGAATCTGCTGAGCAAGCTCACGAGTGGGCGCCAGGATAAGAGCCTGGCACTGCTTGACCGCGGGGTCAATCTTCTGAAGAACGGAAATGGAGAAAGTGGCCGTCTTGCCAGTACCAGACTGGGCCTGAGCAATAACATCGTGGTTCTTGATGACAGGCATGATAGCGCGCTGCTGAATGGCAGATGGACGCTCGAAACCGTAAGCATAGACTAGTTGTCCGGCAGTTAGCAATGCAATGTGCTCTGCGCCTTTGTCTTGCGATTCTCATCTTCCGACGCAACGGAAATAAAGAACGACATACGTCGCTCCATGTGATACCAAGGAGAAGGGGGGCTATTCACTCACCACCACGGAGAAGCTCAGCCTTGAGGTTCATGTCATCGAACGAGTCGACGGTTTCATCATAGTTGGACTCAATCTGTCCTACAGGAGGAATATAACAGGTCAGCCGTTGTCGCCATCAGTTTTGCCATGTTTCTGTGTGGGACAGGTATGACGGTCCGGAGTTGAGCAGCATCGCGAGGTCTTGGCCGATGAGGGCGAAGGAGGCGCACCGTTTCCGCCACCTCTCCTTTTGTAATGCTGCCAACTCCTCGGACCGTTTTTTCAATTTTCTCTGCGCAGTCCGCAGAGGCGTCTCGCAGAAATGTGCAGAACTCACCCTCGGGGACGTCCTCGAGTCCTTTATCGGTAGCCATGATTGCGGTTTGGTTGGAAAATCTAGATCAAGCGCAGCTCGATCTAGAAAAAAAGGTAACGACGTGGGGTGACGGAAGTCTGGTTGCAGAGGAAAATTTCGCAGGATCCTCACTGGGAAAGCTGCGACTGTCGGACAAGAAAATTAAAGTCGACTAGACCCGTACACTCCCGCAAGTACGAGAGCTGAAAACGAAATCTAGGAAAATTCGTGGTATCTTGTAGTGATGTTCCGTAATGGAAAGGGTTGGGTTGAAGGAAGGGGAAAAAAATTATCTAGTTATTGAGGGGCATCAGCCGCTTGTATATTTTTCACCTGCCCACTGCGCTATTGCCAATCAGAGACGATTGTAAGGCTGTGGGACCCACGCTTAGGGTACCTCTTGGGTATTACCACAGCTGTCGGTTGTGCCGGGGTTTTTTTTTTTTTTTTTTTTTTTTTTTTTTTTTTTTTCCCTCTCTCCCTCTCTCTTTCGGCGCGACCGCCTGCGATTCCGTTTACCCACATGCCACCGGCCAATGGGGCCTGCCGTCGTCTGCTCCGCTAATCATTTAACTAGTACTATCGTCACGTCTGTGAGCCGGGCAGAATTGGAACTTGGCTCACAGCGCGACATGGCAAAATTGCCTAGCATGTGCTGAGTCCGCCATGGTGATTTGTGTTTTTTCTATCTTACCTCCCTGCCTCGTCGCTGGCCTGTCTCGAACCTGTACCACCGCAATCAGGCACCACCCATCCACATCCTGACAGCCCCAAAGACTTCACAGCCTCCGTTTGGCATGGTCAAGGAGCCACATCAAGCTGCCGAGTCGGCCTCACTCGACAGTATCGTTTCCCAGGGCGAATCTATTCCCACGCACGCACTTGGCGTGAAGCCCTCTGGCAATGGCTACCTCTCGACGTGCCCAAATGCCAAGTTTAGCAGCGGAACATGGGGTATTTTGCCAGATGAGATGATCATGTTGGTTCTTGAGCAGATGGATGCCAGATCGTTGCTGAGCCTGGGCTCAACATGTAAATTTCTGTTTGCTTTCTGTCATTCGGACGAACTGTGGAAAGCACTTTTCTTGCTGTGAGTGCTCTCATGCGATTTAGTCTTTACTTTGACAGCCTCGGCCTGAGGTTTCCGGGCTGCGCGTTATGCGCAAAATTGCACCTGTAAGAGAATAAGACTGATTGTTGTTTGCAACGCCAGTCTATCTACTGAGTCTAGTCGATCACTGAAGTGGCTTGGTTCTTGGCGATCAACTCTATTGGGAATACCGAGAGGCCGAGAGGCTGTTGTGGACTGTGGCAACGTCTTCTCAGATGTTTTACACAGACCTTTTGCTTGCAGCAACATTACCTTGTCCAACTTCATATCCGACATACCGAAGCGTAATCAGATACAACGCCTGGAGAATTTAACTTATAAGCAATTCGCAGATCGGTGGACTGAGCAGCCCTTTATTCTCACAAACTGCATCCGGGACTGGCCTGTCATGTCCGAGTGGACGATTGACAAATTACTTGACGCATTCCATAGCGTCGAGTTTCGCGCAGAGGCAGTTGACTGGAAACTGGAGAGATATTGCGAATACATGAAAAACAACAGGGACGAGAGCCCGTTGTATCTCTTTGACCGCAAATTTGCTGAGAAGATGGGCATCTCCATTGGGCATGGGGATGGGGCAGCATACTGGCGACCTGATTGCTTCGGGCCAGACTTATTTGAGGTCCTGGGCGACGAACGGCCGGCCCATCGATGGCTCATCATCGGCCCCGAGAGAAGTGGCTCGACATTTCACAAGGACCCCAACGGCACGAGCGCCTGGAACGCCGTGGTTCAAGGCTCCAAGTATTGGATCATGTTCCCCCCGAATGCCCAGGTTCCGGGCGTCTATGTGTCTGAGGATAGCAGCGAGGTGACCAGCCCACTCAGCATCGCCGAGTGGTTGTTGACATTCCACGAGGAAGCAAGAAGGCTTTCCGGTTGCATTGAGGGCATCTGCCATGCCGGAGAGATGTTACATGTTCCCAGCGGATGGTGGCACCTGGTGGTAAACCTGGAAAGCGGAATCGCTCTGACGCAAAATTTTGTTCCTCAGACCCCAAGCTTGAATCTCTTGTCGGAAGTACTCCTTTTTATGCGAGACAAAGCCGACCAAGTCTCCGGATTTGACTGCAAGGTTGACAAGCCCTATGAGCTGTTCAGGGAGCGTCTTGGCCAAAAGTATCCCGATCTGTTGGAGAGAGCGCTGCAGTTGGCGGATAAGAAAAGCGGGAAGAAGAGAAAATGGGATGCTGTCACTGGAAAGGAGACCGGGACCGACGGCTCCGCCGGAGCAGGGTTCAGTTTTGGGTTCGGCTCTGGTGACGACGAGGACATTCCGTGACGGTCTGCTTGTTATGCTGCGCCCACGTGAACAGTCTATAAGCCATGTAAAGACGAAAAAGTCTTCGATATCAAGACGGGGGAGTGCAATACCAATGGTGACTACTGACTATCCTGTTGCGGGAAGGCCCAAGATTGGAGCCCTCTACTATGTAACAGCAGATGCCACGACCACGACCATGACCACGACCATGACCATGACCAGGGAATGCCATCAACTGACGGCCCAGAGATGTAGTTGGTGATGCAAGTTGAAACTACACTACTACCAAGTATGTATGACATACAGCATATTACTCCGTAGTACGTGCACTGTTACTGTTGTTAGAGCCATTTTTAGCCCCTCATCCGCAAAGCAAGCAAGGATTTCTTGCTTACCCTGCACGCACTGCTATTATTACCGCTTGCCTCGTCGATCAACTTCGAGTTGACATTGTGCGAACCAGCCCCGGTAGCCTATTGAATGAATCGGCAATTTTGCATAATCTTGACGAAAGACTAAACCCAGAGTCGGGCCAACCAGAGCCCCGTTGCCTAGGACTTCCTCTATTTCCACTAAGACCACTACTGGTACTACTAGGTTAGTAACCTTAGTAGTAGTACTTACTAGTACAGTACGGATGCCAGGGTCTGGCCATGTCTCTTCTCACGCAAAGTAAGGAAGTCGGTGACTTTGGCCGCGAGTCTCAGTCTCAGTGGTGCCCAATCACTTCACTTACTTGCCCCACCTGGGCTACCTTGCCTGTTCGTCAATGTTGTTGTTCATGGTTCATGGGCTTGCCGCCGCAGTCACAACAAGCTGACGCTCACGAAGCAGCTCCGGGGGTCCCCCCCCCCCATCGCCCCGACCCGCGATCGTACGTGAGCCATGGATCAAGGGAGACATTTCTGACGTGATCGAAAAACGTTGAAAATCACACCAGGTCGCCATCCCCAACCCGTAGTGTGCGCACCATGATGTCCGAGGCGTATGCTCCTCCCAGCCCGTCAATCTCCCCTCCGCGAGCGCGTGACCGGGCACGAGATCGAACCCGCGAGAGAAACCAAGATCGAGACCGGGACTTTGGCAGGAACCGCGACACCGATCGCGACTACGAACGGGACCGCGACTACGAAAGGGACCGCGACCGCAGCCATGGCAGGAGTCGCGCAGGAGAACATGACTACGAAAGAGACCGCGAGACGGATCGTGACTCGACCTTGCGCAGCAAACGTCGCAGCATCACCGATCGAATCTTGGGCACATTCAGCCAAGCCCGCAGGGACACAGCCGCCGCCGTACAGAGGCGCGCGTCGATCTCGTCCACTCCGACCGCCACCAGGCAGTCCCCAATACTGCGCATTCGAGAATGGCTCGATACCTGCAACACCGAACACGGCACACATTGCGCAGCCCACGATACGGCCGATGTTCCGACCTGGCGCCCGACCTTCCTCATCGACTGCGTCGAGCGTCGCCTGGTCCACGCCACGCCCGCCGACAGATATGCAACTCTGAGCTATGTTTGGGGTGCTTCGAATCCTCGATACAGCGGCGCCGAAGGCCAATTCCAGCTGCTGAAGTCAAACCTCGATGCCTGTCTAGTCGGTCTCCCCGATAAGGATGTGCCGCAAACCATTCTCGATGCCATGTGGGTTACGAGAAAGCTCGGTATACGATGTCTGTGGGTGGATCGCCTCTGCATAGTTCAAGACGACGAGAAAGACAAGATGGGGCACATTGAGCACATGGCCTACGTCTTGTCCAATGCATACCTAGCCATCATTGCGGCACACGGCGATGTGAACACGGGCATACTCCCCCTGGACCCGCGACGGCCGATTCGAAATCCCAAACAAGGCAGTCGAGAGCATTACGAATTGCTGCAGGCGTCAAAGTGGAACACGAGGGCCTGGACGTTCCAGGAGCGCCTATACGCACGTCGCGCGCTCTTCTTCTTTGAAGACACTATAACCTGGCAGTGCCACTGCGATCTCTGGCAGGGAGTCAATACGAACATGATGAGGACTCTGAAGGGAAAGAGGCCTGTTTGCACAAATCGCCTCTCAAGGCCAACGCTCGCTTTTCAACACTCGCCATGGCCAGATCTTGACGAGTACGCTCGATTGGTGATGGACTATAGCGTCAGGAGAGTCACCGTTGTCGACGACACCCTGCTGGCTTTTGCGGGCACGACTCATGTCTTGTCACGCATCTTCCAGGGGGGGTTTTCTTACGGGCTGCCGCTCATGTTCATCGACGCGGCCCTGCTGTGGCGGCCACGGGCAACAATCCGGAGGCGGCCGTCGTCCCGTGCTGTATCCCTGCCTTCGTGGTCCTGGATGGGCTGGTGGACTGATGGGATTCCAATGGATCTTGTCCTGTGGAGGGCAGCTGCCGACTATGTGCAGATGTCGCAGTCGACCGAGCGCGGTCCAGAATCGAAGAGGTTCGAGGGCACGCATCCCTTCCGCATCAGGGCCACCGTTTCCTGGAACCTGTCGGACGGGCTCAGAAGCGCGCCCGTCAAGAACACGGGGTTGCAGCTCCGGGATTTCCGGTCGCGAAGGAACTCTGGCGTGGCTTTACCTCCGGGCTGGACCAAGTCGGGCAGCTACTTCAGACACGACAGCGACGAACTCACGAGGTTCAAGTACCCGATCCCCGTGGAAGATGCGCCATTCCAGGGCGCATACGACGACGTCCGCCCGACAGAGCTCGATCTGCCGGGTCCCCTGCTGTTCTTCAAGACGACGTGTGCGTTTTTCCGCGTGGACTATGCCATCTCTATGGCGCCCAAAGACAGGCCAAGCCTGCCAATCGCGGTTGGAAACATCTGGGGCAGGTCGGGTCAATGGATTGGCGAGCTCCGAGCGCACGATGGCTGGTTGGGAATCCAGTCCTCCAACTACGAAGGCGAGGAGAAGCTCGAATTCATTGCCATTTCCAGCGGAATGGAGCGCAAGGGGTCCTATGTTTTCCCGATGGAAATGTTTGAAGCGAACATGGATGAGGATGGTGTCGTGCACTTCGTCAACGTGCTGTGGGTTGAGAGGATATCTGGCGTGGCGTTCAGGAGAGGTATCGGTCATATCTTGCAGGGGGCATGGGACGCAGAGGCGTCAGACGAGGTAGACGTCTATCTTGGATAAGGCAAGCAAAAGGTGTAAGCGAAATTCGAAGGCAGTGAGGAGGACAAAGGGTTGACGCCGAGTTTGTGTGTTGGAGACTTGATGCGAATTGCGGCATCGGGGACGGTCCGTCCAACTGCCTCTGCCCCCCCCCCCCCCCTTTTTTTTTTTTTTTTTTTCTGATTCCGTATATCTACATCATGTAACCCGTACGTATCGTCAGCCATCGAGTTCTGTTCTGTCGGAACTTCCACCAACCACCACGATGGTTGCCGTCGCCGGGAAATGTCATTTTTGCAGAACTGGTAAATACTCTCTAGTTTCATGCCCATCATGCCCATCTTTAGCCGTCCCCTCCCCTGGCTCAGAAGATCCCTGGCTGATTCTGAGACGGGGTTGCGGCAGGGAAAGGTCCAAGTCTCCACGATCCCATGTGCTGCGTGTCGGAATCAACCGATTGCAAAGCAGTTCCCGGGGTTTAGACTGTCTGCGTCATAGTCCTATGTATCACAGAGTACAGGCAGCCTGACGAAAACTGTCTTCGGAAAACTGTCTTCGGGGGTCGGCTTTTTTTTTTTTTTTTTCCCCTCAAAAATCTTCCCCTCCTTCCTTCCTGCGTGAGCGGTCGTGTCGTCGAACCATCGTCCTTGTACCGAGGTTACATCAGGGCTCACACACGCGTGGTCCACCATACCCCTCCTAATGATGTCGATGGAAACGAGGCAGCCAACCAGGCCGCGTCTAAAAGAAAAAGAAAGAAAAAAAGAAGAAGACGGGCTCGGGCAATTCTCTCTTTTTCTTCTCGTCGGGTCTGGATGGGGCCTACTGCTTTAACCATCATTCCGAAACTGGAAGGACCGGATACGGCATTTGATACAAAAGGACATGGAAAATGGGGTTTCTGCTTCTTCTTTAATTTGAAAGGATCTTGACTCTGCGCCATTATTCACGTCTTTTGTTTCGAGATGCTTTGTCAGAATTACACACACAGCTCGGCAAATTTATCTAAGTTCTAGAACTAGTATGTACTAACTATAGTAGCTTATACTACTAGTACTACTATCTACTAGTATTACCGTGCTACATACATACTATGTAGTACGTACAACAGCGCGGCAATTAAAATCGCAAGACGGAGGAAGCCAATAACCCATTCGATTGTAACCTCGTGTCATTTCGTAATCTCTCGGCCGGCCGGTTAAGACTAGAACGGATTCAGACAAGGCGAGGGGAATGAATGTATCAGGCACAAGCTGTTTTTTTTTTTTTTTTTTTTTTTTTTTGCGCTGGCGATAATTTTGTTTTCGGGCAATACGATGCAAGGCCATGCGATGCGATGCAGCTGCGATGTGGATGCGGCTGCGATGCGATGCGGTGACATCTTGCCTTGTCAAGGACCCGGATTGACAGCTGGACCAATCAAACCTCTCTTTGGCTGGGCCAAAAGCGAAACGAACAAAACAAAAACAAAAAAAAAACTGTAAACGAGCCCCGTCATCTCCCAATGTTTAATCTATTGGCAACATGACCTAACACGAACCCCGTCGAACGGTCGATCCAAAGCGACGCCAGACGCGGTAAGAAAGAGACGAGTCGCCTTGTTGATCTGGCGTGATTATTCCGAACGGCCCAACCAGATGTCTCTGGGCACACACAACTGCAGTTGCAGCAGATGAAAGGAGGAAGGCGCCGCCGGTGGTAGGGGCGAGGGAAGGAGGGGGGGGGGGGGGGGGCGCCATGCCATCGTGATTATTTTCACTTGTTGTTTTTTATTCTTCCTACTTCCCACATCCACGCCCGTCACATCGCCTCCCGGCGCCCCCCCATGCAGCAAGCAACCAGCCTCTTTTGGCAGTTCCTCATCGTTAAGCATGTGGCTTGGTCGTCATCCAATTCATACATGGAGACCCCCGGGCTTGCATGGTGATATGCAGTTGGAGCCAATGGCCAGATAGACAAGAAATGCTCGTCGTGCGTTCAGACCCCCCACGTGTCAGCCTCCCTTTCGAGCTGGCAGCTGCTTTTCACGGACGATCAGCTGTGACTGATGCTGCTGTCATTAGGACATTTTGACTTTGGTCGGGCCATCCATGCCGCGCCGTCTTCAACACCATTCTTGCCATCCCTCCATCTTGGTCAAAACATCACGGTCCTGATCCTGGCCATCGTCAGCGTCTCTCTCTTCTTGCCCTGCTCTGCCTTGTCTCGCTGAAAGGAGGAATGGTTGCTAGCTGGCCGGTACGGAAAGCCCTGTGATGAAATGCAGTTCACATGACCGACATGCGTTCATGCATCCAGTCGGACCCTCAGCCTTCCAGCTTCCAGGCCTAGAGGTAGGTTCTAGACTACTTCACTTCGGACGTCGCTGTCAGAGCATTAGTGTTCCCGGACGCCCAGGCCTCCGGACTCCCGGGACTCCGGGGCACTCGTGCCCCAAATGCCACGGACAAATTGCCTTTGAGGCATTAACCATCCTTACCCACGCCTTGTTTCGTCTTTCGTCTTTCATCCGCTCGTATGCCTGTCAATTATAATTTGATGCGCTTCTTCCCCGCTTCATGACCCGTCAATCTCCCAGTCTTCCGCACAGGATCTGGACTATGGAAGGAACACGGATATCGATGCTGGCCCCGATCCGTGTGTACGTACTCTGGAAGTCGCAGACCCAGTACCAGTTCTGATGGGCCAGATCTGTACTTGCAGAGGCCGTTTCCTCAACGCATGCCTGTGCCGAAGGACACATTCCCAAACATTGCATCCCTAGAAGAAGAACAACTGTACCCTATTACCTAATGCCGGATGTCCCATCACGGACTCGGTCCGGTTTCCCCATCCGACCCCCTAAGTTGGCTTGGCAGCTGGCCGTGCCGGCGCTTAGAAGCAACCCGCGTCACACGACACTAGCTGAAGTCGTGCTCACCCTCATGGGCCTCATCGCCCACATCGTTGTAGAGCATGGGAAGGATCAACCCCCTTTGCTTGGCCAGGATACCAGGCTGGCCCCGGCCATTGGATGTGCTCCAGGCAGAATACCTGAGCACAACCCCTCCCCCCTCCCCCCCCTTTCCCTTTGCCCTGCTTTTTGCATTAAGCATATAGCAAATGAAAGGTTATCGGAGATTGGTCAAGTGGGCAGACAAGGTGTGCTGCCGATCGAGGTGCGGCGGGGTTTGGCTTATTGAGCTCCCTGGTCGTGGTTGATTTTCATATAAATAGTCGTGGCCGTCTCTCGTCGCGGCAAGCTTGTGTTACCCTCCGTCGATACAGACTCTATTAATTACGCAACCAGCTGGTCTGAATTGCATATCTCCTTCCATCCACGAAAGAAAAATGGTGCGAACTTCTCTGGCCGCAGTCTCGCTGGCCGTCACTGGCTTGGCCAGGGCTCAGTGCCCGTTTGCAGACCCGGGACGTCTCGCCGCGAGAGCTCAAGGCCTTAGTGATTCCTCCAGAGCCCACCTGGAGAGCTTCGAAGTCGACGACAGCACTGGGTACATGACATCTGATGTTGGTGGTCCAATCGAGGACCAGAACAGTCTCAAGGCAGGGGATCGAGGGCCTACGCTGCTGGAAGATTTCATCTTCCGACAGAAGATTACTCATTTCGACCACGAGCGGGTAAGCCAGCCAAGGTGGAAGAGGACAGACACCGGGGAGGGGTGGGGGGGACGACCATGATAGTCGGCCCAAAGTTGGAGAGAGGCTGACGCAAACTCTTGCCACACTCAGGTTCCCGAAAGAGCTGTCCATGCCCGGGGAGCAGGTGCCCACGGCACCTTCACCAGCTACGGCGATTACAGCAACATCACGGCAGCTTCGTTTCTAGGCGCCAAGGACAAGAAGACGCCCGTTTTCGTTCGTTTCTCCACCGTTGCCGGATCCCGTGGGAGCGCAGACACGGCCCGTGATGTGCACGGGTTCGCCGTTCGACTGTGAGAGTTCCTGTTGTCCCCTGTGCACACACACTTTTATCTCTTCCTTCACAAGCACCCTTGGGGGATGCTGCTCCGTGAAACGTAGGTCAACTAGATGTGCTGACCCTTTACGTTCCTCGACAGATACACCGATGAGGGAAACTTTGACATTGTGGGCAACAACATCCCGGTGTTTTTCATTCAAGATGCGATTCAATTCCCCGACCTGATTCACTCGGTCAAGCCGCGGCAAGACAACGAGATCCCCCAGGCTGCCACTGCGCACGATTCTGCCTGGGACTTTTTCTCCCAGGAGACGTCAACTCTGCACACCTTGTTCTGGGCCATGGCTGGCTATGGTATCCCGCGTAGTTTGCGTCATATGGTATGTCGTGGTCAATATTGAACTCGGATCCCCGGGTTGGAGGGCTTTTCGGCGTTCAGGAAAGCTAATGGGCCGGAAACAGGACGGCTTTGGTGTACACACGTACCGGATTGTCAACGACCAGGGCGAGTCAAAGCTGGTCAAGTGGCACTGGAAATCGAAGCAGGGCAAAGCCAGCTTGGTTTGGGACGAGGCGCAGCGTGCTGCTGGCAAGAATGCCGACTATCACAGGCAGGATCTCCACGACGCCATCGAGTCGGGCAACTATCCCGAGTGGGAACTCAACCTGCAGATCATCAACGAGGACCAGGCCCTGGCTTTTGGATTCGATGTGCTCGACCCGACCAAGATCATTCCTGAGGAATACGCCCCTCTGTTCCCCATTGGTGTCTTGAGACTCGATGCCAACCCTTCCAATTACTTTGCCGAGACTGAGCAAGTCATGGTACGTTTTCCTCCTGCACCTGGCGTCTTGAAGTATGAGCCCGGAAATCAACTTGCTTATACCATGTTCAATTGGTTTTTTATAGTTTCAACCCGGCCACATCGTGCGAGGCGTCGACTTCACCGACGACCCTCTCCTGCAGGGCCGCATCTTCTCGTACCTGGACACCCAACTCAACCGACATGGCGGTCCCAACTTTGAGCAGCTCCCTATCAACAGGCCGGTTGTTCCCATCCACAACAATAACCGCGACGGCGCTGGCCAGAACTTGATTCATAAGAACAACGCTCCTTGTATGTTGAATCCATCCTTGATCCGCCTGGGTGAAAGAAAACCACATGCCCCTGACTCTTGCACTAACGCGACGATGATGTGAAGATTCCCCCAACACCCTCAACAAAGGATTCCCTAAGCAAGCGAACCAGAAGGAAGGCAAGGGCTTCTTCACCGCGCCTGGACGCAAAGTCTCTGGTGCCCTGGAGCGACGCCGCAGCAACACCTTCCTCGACCACTGGAGCCAGCCCCGTCTATTCTTCAACTCCATCACACCGATCGAACAGCAATTTTTGATCAACGCAATCCGCTTCGAAACCTCCCACCTCAGCCAGACGGTACAGAAGAATGTTCTCACGCAGCTCAACAAGATCAGCCACGACGTTGCCCTCCGCGTCGCGAAGGCCCTCGGTTTGGAGGCACCCGCTCCCGACAACAAGTACTACCACAACAACCAGACCAGGGGTCTGTCCATCTTTGGCGAGCAGCTCCCCACCATTGCCACCCTTATCGTCGGCGTCTTGACCTCGACGGGATCCGGCAGCTCCCTCGCCCAGGCCAAGGCCATCAAGGAGGCCCTCAAGCCCAGTAAGGTCACCGTTATCGTGGTCGCGGAATCCCTCAGCTCTGGCGTGGACCAGACATACGACGCCGCCGACGCAGTCGGCTTTGACGCCATCATCGTCGCGGACGGAGTCGAGGCCCTCTTTGACAACAAGAAGAAGTCGACGCTCTTCCAGCCCGGCCGTCCTAACCAGATCGTCATGGACGGCTACAACTGGGGCAAGCCCGTTGCCTTCCTGGGCAGCGCCAAGAAAGTCGTCAATGTAACCTCTGTGGAAGAAGGCGCGGGCGTCTACTTTACTAACAGCACGGCAACCGTGGTAGATGATGTCAAAAAGGGCCTTGCTAGATTTAAGTTTACGGATAGATTCCCCGTAGATGTCAAGGAATAAGGCAGTTGACGGTGAGATGGGGATGACAATGGGAGTTGTCTTTTTTTGTATTGTTTTTTGTATTTATATCCTCTTCGTTCTCTTCTTTTCATCTTTCTTTGCCTTTTCTTCTTCTTCTCGCCGCCTCTTTATCTAAGTTCGCTGTCGATATATTGATCACCTCATCTTGAAATCTATCGATCTTGGGCATATTCGTGGCGTGCGCCGTGACTGTGATTTGCGGCACCAAGCCCAAGAAGACTCTCTACGAGATGGGTGAGTACACAGTAGATTAAATTCAAGAGAGAAAAAAGTAGGTTGCGTTTTCTTCCCACTCTTGTCTTGTGAAAAAAAAAACATGCTGCTGGTAGCTTCTTCGTGCGATGATGAAGCACGTCGAGACTGGACTGGCCCGTTTTATTTTCAAAGACCACTCATTGGAGCGGGGCGCATTCTACCATTGACATTAACGCACACCACTCATATACACTCACACACACACACACACAATTATACTCACACACATACACACACAACACCCACTACTGACTGAGCGTAGTTCGACAAACTTGGAATACATATATTCTGCACACCTCCCCCCGAGAAGAGATGGGCAAAAACGACAAAAAGAGCGGCGATAAGGTTGCTGGGAAGGGCAAGGGAGGGGAGAAGGATGGTGGGGGGGGGAAAGCGAAGGGGGGGCAGGCTGTTAATGTGCGGCATATTCTTGTAGGTTTTTTTTTTTTTTTTGGATGAGGAGGAGGAAGAGGGGGAAGAGGGGGAAGATAGGGAAGAGGGAGAAGAAAAAGAGGAAGAAGAAGGGGAAGAAGGAGGAGAAGGAAAAAAAAAAGGAAAAGAAGAGGAAGAAGAGGAAGAAGAGGAAGAAGAGGAAAAAACCTAAACATCCAGATACTGACACCAAATGCGACAAGTGTGAGAAGCATGCCAAAAAGGAGGAGGCGCTGGCCAAGATCAGAGACGGCGCCAAGTTTGACGAGGTCGCTCGCATGTATTCCGAGGACAAGGCAAGACAAGGTTCGATTTGCCCTTTCTTTTTTTTCCCTCCCATTCCAACACTTCTCTTTCTTCTCTTGCGCAAGTTTCCATTCCTTTGCCTTTGGTCAGTTTGCTAATGGGCTGGTGGCTGTCGGGGGGGGGGGGGACACGCAACGGCAGGCGGTTCGTTGGGGTGGAAGACAAAGGGCAGTCTGGACGCGGCGTTTGAGGACGTTGCTTTTGCGCTGGAGATAAGCACTACGGGGTGTCCTGCTGTTGGCGAGGCGAAGACGGGGTTCGGATATCACATTATTATGGTGAGGATGGGGATGGCGGTGCTGGGTAGTGGTGTTTTTGTGGTGGATGTGCGTCTTGGTTGCTGACTTTTTGTTTGGTGGTAGGTTGAGGGTCGCAAGTAGGGCTTCTTTTCTTTATTTGGGGGTTGGGAAGAGTGTGTTCTTGGGGTCATGGCTTGGATGGCTACCGACTTGGGTGTTTCCGACTTGCATGGTGGCGATATCATGACGGGCAAGAAACGTGCATGCGTGGCAACCGGGTGGAGAGACAACATGACATGGAGCACGAAAAGCGAAAGACCCGAGTTTTCATTCTTCCCTTTGTGTGTGATGCCCTTGAGAACTTTTTATTTTATTTTCTTATTTTCTCCCCTCCTCCTCCTTATGCAAGGAGCGCCGGTTTTTCATACCGAGGGCCCGAACCCTCATTCCAGAAATGCCAGTAGGAAGTGGTGGCTTGAGTACATCCCGCCGAAATAAAAAGAACAACGTCGGTTCGGGTGGGCCTGGGGAAGAAGATTGGAGAGAAAAAGAAAAAGAAAAACCCAAAACCCGCAACCTCTATTCCCTTTCAAATCAACGCCTTTTCATGAGCATCCAATCCGGGAGGAATCGGTTTATGACGAAGTCTGGAAGTAGTTGAGGAGGATGGAGCGCTCCTGTGACTCCTCACCCCAGTCCTTGACGACAACGCAGGAGCAGTTGACGACCTTGCGCGCGTTGCCCTCACGGTCGAGAACACCTGTACCAGAGCTGCGTTAGTCATGTTCTTCATGTTTCGGGTGGTCCCTTTGTTCGGTATATTGGGTTCATTCTGCCGGGAAGCAGAGGGAGGATTCGTGGTCCACGTACAGAGGCCGGCCCATTCGCCGAGCTGCTTGCCATCCTGGACCTTGATCAGAGGGATCTTGTGCTCGTCGCAGAGAGCAGCGACCAGCTTCTTGTAGGCATCCTCCTCGCAGTTCTCGTTGAGGACACACATGTGAGCCTGGCGACGGTCGAGAGCCTTGGAGGCCTCACGAAGACCACGGGCGAGACCGTCGTGCATGAGAGACAGCTTCAGGACACCCTTGAGGGCGTCCAGAACGGACATCTGACCCTTGGGGGCATCGGCCGAAACCTCAACCTCGGCAACCTCGGGGGCGTTGTTCTCTTCTACGTCCGACTATAAATTGGAATTGGCTCCCATTAGCAAACGGCATGTTCGGTCCGTCCTGAAAATCAAGAGAAAGGACACCAGCTTTTGCGGATCGTGTGCAAGGCGGCGCGAGAAAAGAAACTGGCACGGCTGCGACCATTTCCATGTTCCGTCCACCACAAATTGCGCCACGGTCTACAGTCCGCCCAAATCTTCTTCGAATCCGCGGAAACAATTCAATTCGGCGACAGGAGAGAGTTGGCAGTACGAACCATCTTGTGAAATTTATCTTGTCGGGCGATCCTCGAAGATTTCGAATGTTTGGGTTCTGAAGAAAGAAGGTGATGCGGCGAAATTTGCGTCGTTGACGGTTCTCTGTGTGGGGGGAGGGGGGGGGGACAACTAGGTCTAAACGAGGATTTGCCGAATCTTGGTGGCCCCGTTTGTGTCATGACTTAGGGCATTTTGTCGCGCACGGACCACCAGGGCACACGAAAATTCAACCACAGTGCAGCCCCACTCTCTGGCTGTGCCTGCACGCTTTTTTCTTATTCTCAGCAAGCCATCTTCCTGGACAAATCTTCACCGTCTCCAAGGCCGACAAGAGTCAATCACCGAGGTATGTGGTAAAAAAATGAAATATGTTGATAGATGAGGAGATACCGGAAGCGGTCCAAATCCTGTGAGGAAAAAAAAATATGCCTCCTTATCGTGGTAGAAGAGAGCAATCTTGAGCTCCGTGGCGAGTGATACCGGAATGCCGTCGGGATAATACGATCGCCGTATCTCGTGCCGCCGGATGCTCTCGATACGCTTCTCTTCTTCAGAAACGAGCGGCAGAACCCTCCTTGATCAGATGCTGTGGAGGGCACTCTCCTTGCTCACGACCGCGGGAGGCTAACCTGGTTTTTTTTTTCCCCCGCCACCGGCAGATACCTCATTTCCAGATCTGATTTGAGAATCTCCGTTCCGACAACACCGCCAAGATGGTTCGCACTTCCGTTCTCCACGATGCTCTCAACTCCATCAACAACGCCGAGAAGAGCGGCAAGCGTCAGGTCTTGATCCGACCCAGCTCCAAGGTCATTGTCAAGTTCCTCCAGGTCATGCAGCGCCACGGTATGTAACATACACATCCATCGAACATGCCGTGACAACAGGGGATTTTCCTCCTATTCCCCTCAGACACCAGGACCACCACCTCTTCGGCATGATAACTAGGGTGACGGCCACACAACACTCCACGGCTCAGCCCCTATAAGTTGCCGATATATTGATGCGTTTCTTTCTCATGTGGTGGTCCTGGATCTGTCTGTGAAGAGAGGCATCGCCTTGACCCTATTTCGCATCATTCTATCCCAGCTCCACCGCAACACTTTCTGATCAATTTGTTTCTCCAGGATACATTGGCGAGTTCGAGGAGGTCGACGACCACCGCTCCGGCAAGATCGTCGTTCAGCTCAATGGCCGTCTCAACAAGACTGGTGTCATCTCTCCCCGATACAACGTCCGTCTGGCCGACCTCGAGAAGTGGGTCGTCAAGCTGCTGCCTGCTCGTCAGTTCGGCTATGTGATCCTGACCACCTCTGCCGGTATCATGGACCACGAGGAGGCCCGTCGCAAGCACGTCGCTGGCAAGATCATCGGTTTCTTCTACTAAGCGGGATGGATGGGTGTACATAAAATAATAAAAAGCTTTGGGAGACAGGGCTGGCGTTATGATAACCAAAAAAAAAGGGCATGAATTAATGACAGTGACAGATCATCTCCACGTTCACGTGCAGATGCTTTTGCCTGACCTTTTCCCCAAAACATTATCTCGACGTATCCCCAAAGTGACTTTCAATTTCCCAGCATGCAGAGCCTGTCGAAGAAAGGACGCAGCAAGTTTGCTCGTATGAAAGCCTCGGAAGGACGGCTGGCTAGGGTGTCTGCACTTTACAGTTTAGTTGCTAGTTTCAATCCGTGCGACCCCATATTTTAGCGGCTAGACACCTTGTTGATGTGGAGACGGGCGCCGAATCCCGAAAGTAAACAAAAGCGAAAAAAAAACGAGGACGAAACCTCGCTCTTTGCGCAGTCCGCAGTTAAACGTCAGCTTGAATACAATATAATAAACTCCCCAAGCCGATCTTGGTTCGACTTTGGTTTTATTTTTCTTTGCGCGGCGGACTCCCAATTAATGCCTTGAGGAGCAGTTACCCATCACCGTATTCGCATTCCAGCAACGAGGGCGAGCACTTGGCGGTGCCGGCCAGATTTGGCAAGTGCTGGGCAAGAGTTTCAGGCGGAAACAAGAAGGAGAATAAGAAGAAGAAGAAGAAGAAGAAGAAGAAGAAGAAGAAGAACAAGAAGAAGAGGTGAAACGAAATGGCTCGACGACAGGCCACGCTGATGGCGGCCTTGTTATTCCTCACAGTTTGCATGTACGCGGCCTTGAGGACATCCCACGATGACACGACGCTGGCTTCGAGGCAGAGCGGTCACGCTCGGGCAGTTCAGGAGCCACTGAGGCAAACAGCAGGGCCGGGAACGGCGAGGGCGGGCACTACCATTCCTGAGCCGAAAGCCGGATGGGAAGAACAAGAAGAGACACCAGCGGGTCGGTCGGGCGGGAAGCCCATCGAAGCGCCCGACGCGGAGCAGCATCCCATCCGCCATCTCCTGACGGGCGCCCGACGAGAGCTGGCCGAGATGCAGGCGCGGCAGTCGAAGGATCTCAAATCCGCCGTGGCAGAGTACCGGCGGCGGTACGGCATCCCGCCGCCGCCCAACTTCGACAAGTGGTTCGAGTTCGCCAAGGACCGGGGCGTGCAGCTCATCGACGAGTTCGACACGATCCACGAGCTGATGACGCCGTTCTGGGGCCTCAAGCCCAAGACGATCCGGGCGCGGGCGAGGGAGGCGCTCGGCCACGACAACGGCCTGATGGGGGTGGCGATCCGCAACCACGGCGTGTCCCACGTCGAGGGCGGCGCCGAGTGGCAGCGGAACGCGACGCGCGGCATGCTGGACGGGTTCCTGCGGCACCTGCCCGACATGGACCTCGCCTTCAACGCGCACGACGAGCCGAGGGTGGTGGTGCCGCACGACGACCTCGCGCGGCTGGTCCGCAGGGCAAAGGGGACGGCGATGGCGGCCTCGGCGCGTAACACCAAGCCCATCAACGACTTCTCCGGGACGACGACGACGCTGCCGCCGCGGGAGCTCAGCGACAAGATGGCCTTTGAGCAGGTGGCGCACTCGCGGTTCAACTCGTTCGGCCGCCAGGCGACGTGGACGCACTCGAGGATGTCGTGCTCGCCCGGCAGCCCGGCGAGGGAGCTGGAGGACGACGAGCGGCGCGACGACCGCGGCCGCTACGCAATGGGCGCGCTGGGCTTCGTGTACAACGCGACGGCCATGGCCGACATCTGCCTCAGCCCGTCCCTCGCCACGAGCCACGGCTTCTTCGACCGCCCCAACGTCTACAGGGTCGTCCACGACCTGTTCCCCATCTTCTCCCAGTCCAAGGTCTCGTCCTACAACGACATCGTCTACCCCTCGCCCTGGTACTGGCACGACAAGGTGCCGTACCGGCCCGAGGACGACATGCCGTGGGACGACAAGGCCGGCTCGCTGTACTGGAGGGGTTCCACGACGGGGGGCTTCAGCCGCAGCGGCGGATGGCGCCGCCAGCACCGCCAGCGGCTCGTCAAGAAGATCAACGCGGGCGGCGAGGCCGAGATCATGGTGTCCGACCGGCGCGGCGGCGACGAAGATGATGATGATGGCGGCGACAGCTCCCCTCCGACCCGGTGGACCGCCGCCGCCGTCTCCCGCGCAGACTACGCCTCCCTCACGGACGTGGCCTTTTCGCACGTCGGCCAGTGCGACGCCGGCGACTGCGATGCCCAGCGCGCCTTCTTCAACGTGACGGACCGCGCCGAGCAGTCCCGCGCCTGGCGCCACAAGTTCCTGCTCGACATGGACGGCAACGCCTTCTCCGGCCGCTTCCTGGCCTTCCTGCGGAGCAAGAGCCTGACCTTTAAGTTTGCCATCTTCCGCGAGTGGCACCACGAGTGGCTCAAGCCCTGGGCGCACTACGTGCCCCTGAGCCTGCAGGGCGACGACTGGCTCGAGGCGGTGCGCTTCTTCCACGACGAGAGCGCCGTCGGCGGCGCGCGCGACGCCCTCATCCTGGCCGAGGAGAGTCGTCGCTGGGCGGAGATCTCCCTGAGGAAGGAGGACATGGAGGCTTGGTTCTTCAGGTTGTTGCTCGAGTGAGTTTTATTTTTCCTTCTTTTACCCCCCCCCCCACCCCCCCCCCTCGGGAAACGTGAGCTGCATTGCGTCTTTCACCGCTGACGCGCAAATCATGGACAGGTACGCGAGGGTCATTGACGACCAGAGGGACAAGATTGGTTTTGACCTGTCCAGCGCGCGGACGAGGCTGGAGTAAGAGCCAGATACATATATACCAGTAGTACATGCTACTATGTCGAACCTGACCATGTACACATACACATACACGCTCACCATGATGATGACACGCCGAGGACGAACTCCACCTCATTTCTTTTGCATGGCAGCGCTGGCTTCGGGATTGGGAAATGCATTCGAGCGGGTTTCACTCATGCATTCTTCATCATGATTATGAGATTATGATTGATGTTTTTTTTTTTTTTTGTATCTATCTTTTCTTTTTCTTGTCTAAAAATAAGTTGTTTGCACTGTGCCATCTTTACACTTTACTTGCAGATCTAGACATTTTATTCCCATCAGCGTCGCCATGTCGCATGTTCATGGACCACAGGGGCACACCACCGTCTTTTTTTTTTTTTCAATGAAAACAAAACCAAACAAATCTAAAGAAAAAAAAAATACAAGTCAAAACAAATCGCTAGTTTCATCGCGGCTTCGCGCCGGTTCTGTACATGGTACCTCCACCACCTGTTTCCCCATTCTGGTGTTCCCCCCCTTCCCCCTTTTTGTTTTTCTTCCGGAAGTATGTGGGCAGTCACTTCATGTGCCTTGCAGTCCGAAAAAAAAAAAGTAAAAAAAAAAAAAAAAAAAGTGGCTACTCCTCCTCATCGTCTTCGCCCGCCACGTCCCTCTCCTCAGATGGAGACTTGGGATTCTCCGCCTCGGGCGCCTGTTCGTCAACCGCTCCATTGGCCTCGGCCTCGACGTCCTGCTCTTGCGCGCCGTCGACATCATCCTCGGCTTCCTGTTCCCAGCCGAGCGGGTGATCCTTGTACTTCCTCATCGCGTCGAGCATTTCCTCCGTGGGGTCTTCAACCGTGATGTCGAGCTGGTCCACCATCTGCTCCTCCTCGGCGGGTATGCCGATCGTACGAGCAATGTTCTTGGTGCGCTGGGGCCGTATGGTGGACTTCTGCATGATGGGGTAATAGTACATCGCCTTCTGCTTGGGGTACGTCTCCGAGTCGTTGTAGGCCAGGATGATCTCGTCGGCGTACTTGGTTGGGTGGTCGAGCTCCTTCTCGTCGGCCGTCTCGTAGGCCCGCACCCGGTTGAACTGGAAGTAGGGGCCTGCCTCTCCCTGATGCGTGTACAGGTCGTCGCCGTCGTGGTCCGGGTCGTCGACGTCGAACTTGCGACGGAAGTTGCTGGACACGGTGTTGCTTTGCCCGAGGTAGAAGTCGTAATTCATGAGGTTCTGCGGCTTAGGATTGTTCACGGGGTCCTGCTCGTGAGCCTCGAGAGCCGCCTCGTAGGCCGCCTCCTCGGACTCGGTCCGCTCTATCGGCCTGAAGAGCCCGCTCAGCAGACGGGAGTCGTATTCGCTACCGCTGCTGACGGGGTTGGTAAGGAACTTGATGGTCACATAGGCGCCAGAGTCGGGGAAGGCATCCAGGTCCGGCAGCAGGGGTATCGCCTCGACCACCTTGAGATTCTTCTTGGTAGGGTGCTTGACCCGCTTGACATCCTTGAGGTCCTGCAGAGCTGTTTCGAAGCTCCGATCGATCTTGCGTTTAATCGCCTGGGGTGAGTCGGCAGCCGCGTCGGAGGCGAGTCGCGCAGGTCGTTTGGCCTTGGGGAGAAGAGCTCGGGGGTTGCCGGCGTCGAGTCTTTTGGGCGTAGTGGAGGAGATGTATTCTGTCCGTCGGAGGAAAGAGACGTTGGCCTCGGCCACCTTGGGCTTGCCCAGCGCGGCAACCGGTCTCAGCAGAGGCCGGTCGTGAGGGTGAACGGCGGGAGCCTGTACAGGAGCTTGGATTGCTGCCAGGTGGTGGACGGCAGGTCAGCACGGAGGACTTGTCCAGAATTGTTTTTTTCTTCTCCAACTCGTGAAACAGATACAAAAGAAAAGAAGCTTTCTCCCAACGAAGTCATTCAAGGAGAACCAGGAAGAGAGAGAGAGAGAGAGCCTACATCGTTCGTCGCCGTCAAAGACGCCCGGCATGCCCACCAGATCCAGTGGCATACCCAGCTCAGCATCGGCCTCGACGTTCAGCGGCTGCTCCCTCGCCAGCCTCGAAGCGAACCCCGGCGTCGTGTACTGCCCGCTGGCCAAGCCGGTGTTCGGGATGTCGAGCAGTTTCGGCGGGTTGGGCGGCGGAGGGAGAGCATTGGAATAGCGGATTCGCGCGATGAAATCTTGATGCACCATGCGCTCGCCGGAGCGCGCACCAGAGGACGATGACATTGTGCTTGTCGGCGACGGGGTCAGTCCGTAAAGCCTTGGTTGGAATGCGTTTCCACGAGGCTTGTCATGGAAGAAACAAGGTCTTTGTTGCTTTTCGAGTCTTCGTCGTTCGCGCGGCGAGTTGACGAGTTTGCAGCGCGCGCAGTGGCAGGTGGGTGGTTTGAGGCGTTGCGAGTCACAGAAGTTCAGTCAGCAGTACCTGATCTAGCAGCAGTGCCTTGGTGGATACCCGGTGACTACTGCTGGACACTGTGCGCAAGTAAGTACCTAACAGATAGGGCAGTCGACACCTACTACTAACATACTACTACTTAGTACTTAGTACTTAGTACTTATTACTACTACTACTAAGTACTAGTAGTAGTACTACCACTACCACTACTACTACTAGTACTCTAAAGGTCCTAGTACTATCTCAATCGTGCTTACCAGATTAGGCAAGTAGCTGGTGTTTATCTGCCGTGGTAATTATGACATGACGAGCTGCCTTGTCTGGCTGGTCTCTGCGAACAATATGAGCTTGGACAACGCGCAAAGATGGCTTCTTGTTATTCCATTTCATCGATTGAGCTGCCGCCATGACGGCGTGAAACGTCCCTTCATCCGCATGGTAAAAAGCCATTATTTAGTCGTCTCTTTGTCTCTATCTCTCATTAACAGTGTACCCCAAGAATACGGACGTGCTGTTCCGATACCATCCATCCCACGTCTTGCAATAACCCGGAAGCTCTGCGGGCCTCTAAATACTCCCATCCTTCCTGCCAAGTTCAAGTGCCGAGTTTCTTTGATGTTACAAACCAAGCTCATCAATAGCACACGGGATGCATATCTCAGGTATCCCTCTTATGACATTCATGTACCCTTCAGCCTCGCAGTCTTGCCGGGAATCCGGTATGCTACTTCATCTTTGTTTTTACCATTTCTGCCGCGTATCGTTTTTAGTCCCTGTATTTCCCCCCTTCTTCCTCATTTGCTCCGACAGAAATCGACCGGGAGGCTGTCGTCCTCAGAGGATGCCTAAAGGGCTCGTATCGGTCGTATATGTCGGACGCAATCTCAAGAGCTGTCTTTGGCATACTTCTTCTTGCCCATGGTGAAGGGAACATAGCGATACTTGACCATATGCTGAATCTGCTTGCGCACTGCCAACATGTTAGCTACGTTGTTTCAGATCAGAGCAAGGGGAAGAGAGAGCGGTAGCGTACTCGTCAGGACGAAGAGGATAATCCAGTACATGACCAAAATGGGCCAGAAGACTGGAATGTTGAAGAACTCAAAGAAGGTGCAGAAGAAAGAGATGGCAACAGCTCTGGTGGCCCAGTACCAAAACTTGAACTCGGGGAGGCGACGAATGAAGGGCTTGAACTCTTCGTCTTGCTTGGTTGGGAGGGTTCCGACCGAACCGTCTTCCATTTCTTGATCAAGGGCATCGCTCGAGGGATCAAATTTGGGCTGGAGAAAAGCCAAGAACAGGTTGAGTAGATAGATGCCCAACGCGTAGGCGACTATCACAACCGCCATATCAGCGAGGCCGGCCTTCTAGAGGCGGGACAAGATGCTCGCGAGCACCCAGAGCCGGGGGTCATGGTAGAAGTCTTACCGATATACCATCCCTGGATGAAAAAGATGCGCACAAAGAATAGGGCTAGAGTGACTCCGGTTCCAACCCATCGATACAGCACGAACGGGGTCGACCGGTCGAGTAAAGATTGATATTTCTGTTCACCACGTCAGCAGCCGAGCCCACGAAAAGCAGTGGAGATGGGAAATGTTTCATCGGAGCTAGGCGAAGGCTCTGAGATTTCGGCGTACTCTTTGAAGCTTGGTGGTCTGTATCGTGACGGCTGCGAAGGGCGTCTGATCGGGCTCGGGCGCGTCCATGTCGAACTGTGGTTTGCGACGGAGCTCCGGTCGGGACAGCGGGGGAATTGAGATTGTAAGGAAGGAGAAAAGAGGACAGGTAAGTAAGTACTGTGTGATACGCCGTGAGGAAGCACCGCACTGCACTGCAGTGGTTTTTGATGAGGCTGAAGCTCGAAAAGGCCAGAGACAGAGAGTGGCTCGGAAGACGGCGAGGCGACCACGTCTCAGGCAATGCGGAAAAGGGAATGAATGACTGTCTTGTTGAGAGAAAGAAAGCCGATCGCGACGTTGGCTCCTTTATTGTGGCGCACGAGACTTTACGAAAAGCGGCAAAGCCAGGCTTGGAGGACACAGCCACAGCCACGTAAGGCGACCACAGCCAATCAAATCACTCGTCTGTAGCCGCCTCCCTTGATGCTGAGGCCCTACGTAGTAGTAGTTTTTTTTTTTTTTTTTTTTTTTTTTTTTTTTTTTTTTTTTTCGTTTTGTTCCTGGAAAGTCGCTGTTCGCTTCTAACTGAAGAAAGAGCATGAGGCAATGATGTCACTGGAGCGGCATCCAAATTGTATATTAGTAGTTTTTAGCAATAAAGTGAGCACCACCATGTACTACTACTACGTATGAGTACTACTACATAGTACTACTACGTGCTGTAGGTACTAGTATGTAGTAGTATGTCTGCGCGGTACCGTAGTAAGTTCCCACCAACTCCCGGACAAATACTGCCGCGCCAATCTACTGCTCACCGCCCGACGTACTTGAGCTCCAGACATCGTGCTGGCACATATGCCAGCGCCGTCACCGCAAACGTCAACTGGTTGGCAACATCACCGCCCTCACTGCCTATGACGCTGGCCAGCGGACCTCTGAACCACGTCTGGTTCATGCCCATGCACCAGCACACTACGCCCAGGCCGAATGCCGCGGCTGCTCCGAGGCCCAGCGGCAGTCTTGCCGGATCGTTCCAGCCCTCCAGATCATAGTTCTCGAACCTGCCCTTGCGGAAAATGAAATGCTCCTGGAACAGAATGACACTGTAGCTGGTGCACCAGTATCCTAGCAGGCCCAGGAAGTTCTGGAGGTAGACGTCCAGCTTCTCTCGTCCGCCGACGGCCAACATCATGATGCACGCAAACGAGACGAACGTCCATATGAAGCGCGGGATCAAGGCCAGTGGTCGACCCAGCTGCTGCAACGACAACGATGCGCTGTATATGCTTATCACGTTGTTGTTTATTCCAGAAAAGACGAGCAGAGTGAGCAGGAACTTGGCAAAGCCTCTTGGGTGGAGCATGTCTTGGATGAGATAGCCCAAACCTGCCTTCTCGTAGGTTTCCCGCCAGCTGGGCTGGTTGTTCAGGGTCGAGGAGGCGACGCAGCCGGCGAGCATGCCGATCATCGTGGGGACGGCGATGCCAAAGGTAGTCATGAGGAATACCTTGACCCGGCTGACGTCGGCTCGGTAGTGGACGTAGTAGTCGCTGGACACGGCAGACCACGACGCGCTTGCACCATACACAAGAGCAAAGAGGTTGAGTAGCGCACCAGTCTGCGTCTTTCCCGCGACGGAGTGGACCGTGCTGCCGTCCGCGTACGGACCAATCTCGCCGAAGATAATGAGGAAAATGGTGAAGAAGACGACCCACGCATATCTCTCGTAGGCCAAGACGCCCTTCAACCCAATGAAGGAGACAAGCAGTGGGACAACCGCCAGGAGCACGACTCCCAGCACGAGGGATACTCTGCCATCCGAAACCGCCGTAAGGGCGAGGCCGCCCGTGATGCAGGATACGGCCGCCCATCCGACCTGCTGGATGCAGTTCAGAAAAGCGATGACCTTGTTCGGCCACCAACCGAAACTGTACCTGCCCACGCTCATCTGGCGCAGACCCATGGCAGGACCGAACGTCGCACAGAAACCCGCGACTGCGGCGCCCAGCACCGCGCCGAGCGACGTGATGAGCATGGCTTGCCGTAGGCTGAGCCCGAATTCCCAGCCAAGAAAGCCGATGGCGAAACAAGACGTGTTCATGGCCCCGCTGGCCCAGAATGTGGCCATTGTGAGCTCCGACGTCCACGACACGTCTTGCCGGTCCTCCGGGCGCTTCCGGTCAATGGCGTTGGCTTCGATGCCGAGCCTGGCGTCCAAGCGGGCCTCGACGTCGCGGAGCCTGTCAAGAATTCCTCGTGGTTCTCGAGTCAGGACTAGGGGTGCCGTCTTCCCATCATCCGAGCTCGTACGCAAGGGCGCACTTTTACTCGGGAGTGCCTCTTGCGTGATGAGGCCATGTTCGGGGTCGACTGCCATGACCGCGCTCAAGTGGGGGTTCCTTTGCTTTGATACGGTCGCTTCGGCGGGGGAGATACGGCATGAGGGATTCTTCGACTCGCTGCTTTACGATGCAGGAAAAATCACAGTGCAACGAGTACGGTTTGCAAGAGCCGGGCAGGCGAGAGGAGAGAGAAGGGAAGGGTGCGGGAAACCGACCTGCTCGCTTATCTAGCACGCACTCCCGAGCTCCGACAAGATTGATACCCCAGAAGAGACGCAGCATCTTAATTGTGCATGTTATATGTACTCGAACACGTAACACGGTGTCATTGCCATCGCGTCGATAGGGTGGGTGGGTATTGATACTACTGTGAGTACCTATTTCGAACGAGGTTTCATGCAAAGAATAATTCGCTCATATGGTTCCCGGCTCATTGCGGCGTCGGGTATTGAAGAGACAGTCGCGATTGGGGGAAAGGCGAATGAATGCCCATGTACGTCTGGGAAGTTGTCCATATCACGGATCGCATGCGAGTATGTGCCGTGTTTGCCCCCCCTCCCCTGGTCGACGCAAACTGTGATGCGATACAGCAGGATCGTCCATTCCCATCTGAATTGGTCAAAGCCGTCGGATAGATAGATGCAAGCAGCGGAATGTGTTGAGCACGCCGGGACCGATACGTGGCTCTCAAGCTCCCCCGACCCAGCAACACCAATTTGCCCACTTCCGCCGCTTACCACGGAGAAACAAACAAAAGGCAATGACAGCAATACAACGAACGGCATTCCTCTCCCCCGGGTCCATACCCCAAATCGAGAGCGCTTTTCGAGGCAAATGCATAATTATACACGTCATGTGCGGCTCATCTGGGATATGGTGAATGCGTGTGGTGGTGTGGCTATTGCTGGACTATCCACTACTACGTACAATATAAATATGTTCAACTACTAGTATACATGTGTGTATATGTATACCCTGTGAGCCAGTACCCGAATCCAACAAGGCCGATGTCCTCCCCTCCTGGTACTCTGAGTGAGCGAGAGACGGAGTATCCTACGATCGCGAGCGGCATGATCCGGATAGCATAGATGCGAAGCAAAGTGCCCACCATGCCCTTTGTCATCGTGTATAACAAATCTGTCCCCTTTCCTTTTTTTTTTGCATGGATAGTTCTCCGTGGTCAAGATATTCAGGGTTCTTCCACAATAAGAAGCTCTTCGTTCCAATGCCAAACATCCTAGCAGCTTTGCCGAATACACAAACACAAACAACGGGAAGTCCTCAAAAGCCGAGGAGGCAACGCGACACAGGGGAGCAACGCTGCCCTTGAGTCATGAGTCGAAACTGCCGATCGCCTGAGACAGCTTTGGCAACTACTACTCAGCCGTCATGCCCATGAGGTCTTGCTATTATCCACTGCCCGGCGCGGCAGATGGCGTCTTTTTCGCCCTGCTGTCTCTCTCTCTCTCTCTCTGTGGTGCCTGCATTCCCGACATTCCCTTCAAGCCCGGCCAAGCCAGCCATCGCGCAACTCTCCTCTACACCCCCATCGACTGGCGTTCCGCATCTCTGATTTGCCGGCGCCGCGTACAGTAACGAGCCCTGCTTGTTCGAATCAATCTCAACGAGCTAATGCTGCAACGCGACGAGCCCAGCTCTAAGATGGGGAAACAATGTGTTTTTTTCCGACCATGAACCTGCTCGACTTGATTTTGTTTGACCCGCCCGTGATAACTGTGGAAAGGAAACAGGCTTTCCACGTCTGATCGATCACCTTGCACTTTGATGGATTGGCATTTCGCACTATGAGGCGCTCAAACGGGCCCCGGTACCTGTGCAGCTCAAGCAGGCGAAAACGATGCTTCGCTGAAGAGTAAATTTTCTCCAACCGTGGCGCCAGTTTGCCGATTTTGGTTGTTTTAGCTGGTTGTTAGACTTGTTGCTTGCCACGCGACCGCGAAAAACGTTGTATTCTTGATGATTGGGAAACACGGGCCCCCCCGAAGCACGTCTGGTACCCTCAACATGGCAATCTTCATTCACTTTTAGAAAAACCGTTGCGTCAAAATTCCATCTCGCGCCTGAACCGCTCGACGGAAAACCACTGCTGTGTCCCAACCCTGTGTGTTGTTCACATGTTCAGGTAGGCTTGGTGTTTACCCTGAAGTTAGAACTAAGAGGGCGAGACCAGAAAACTTCACCGCCTGCCACTTCTCACGACCGCCTTCCAAAACGCGAATTGTGCCAGCCCCAATTCGTCGGGAAAATGAAGAAAACCCATATACCAATCCATCATCCACAACCGAGGAGCGCACATTGTTGAAATGACCGACAAAGAACATTATAATGTGCGCGTGGGCTCATCCCACGCAAAGTCGCTGGGAATTACCCATCGGACCACGCCGTTGGCTTGTTCTTGGACCGGTGACATGAGAGTGCGGTAGGTTGTACTTCATATTTAGGTTGTACTTGACCTTTCTTTTCTTCTTCTTCTTCTTCTTCTTCTTCTTCTTCCCTGCCGCCGACCAGTTCATTGTTGTTTTGATTGCAAGCATACTCATGATCACGTCGTGGCAGGTTCTCGGACTTTCAAGTCAACGAAATTGGAGAAAACGGATCGGTTATTCGCCTACGCACGATAGGTCTTGGGAATGACGATGTGAAGGTGAGAGGAGACTCCCCATCGCGCATACATGCAGCCGTATATTCTTATTTGGTCGCCTTGGAACAGAGAGGAAGAAGAAGAGGAAGAAAGTCTCGGGTCGGGTGCTAATCTATCAGCCGTGTGAGACAGCCGACCCAGCCTGTTCAAACACAAGCAGACCCGCCACCCAAGAGGGAGTTACCCGTTGAGAATGCGCCAAACTCCAAATCTCAAGATGAGCCAACCGTCATCGAAATTGCTCCCGAGGACGTGACTGCGCTCGAGAACCTGTCCAGCCAAAATTTCGCCAAGGCTGTCGTCCTGCTCTTCAATGGCGGCAACGGCCCGACAGGCGAGCAACCCAAGACCGTCACCTCGGAACCTCTAGACGACAAGGCCAAGCGCACGCAGCTCCACGGCGAGGTGCGACGGATCTTCAAGTCTCGCATAGAAACCACGACTGGGTCCGAGGGCGCCATCGTCGCCAGCTATGTACCGCCTCGCAAAAATGCAAAGAAGAGCCGCGGCCGTCGTGGGCAGCCCGACGACGAGCCCGTGGGCCAGTATCTCCATTTCACGCTCTACAAGGACAACCGCGACACGATGGATGCGGTCAGCCAAATCTCGCGCCTGCTGCGCATCAAGCCCCAGGCCATCGGGTACGCCGGGACCAAGGACCGCAGGGCATCGACGACGCAGCGCTGCTCGGTGCGCCACCAGCGCAAGAGGGCCATGGCTGGCCTGAACGGCAAGCTATGGGGCATAGCGACGGGAGACTACGAGTACTCCGATGACCCCATTCACCTGGGCCAGCTCCTCGGAAACGAGTTCGTCATCACCCTCAAGAACTGCAAGATGGCGGACGAAGACGCGTCGCTTGCCCCCCCGGAGAGGCTGGCCCTCATGAAGAGCAACGTCGAATCCGCCATGGCGCACATGGCCTCGCACGGCTGGATCAACTACTTTGGCCACCAGCGCTTCGGAACCCACGAGGTGGGGACACACCAGATCGGCAAGCTCATCCTCCGCGACGACTTCGAAGGCGCCGTCAACGCGCTCCTGCAGTACGACGCCCGTCTGGCCGCCCAGGCAGAGGCCGGCCCGCTGCCCGACGAACCCTCCAAGAGGGACGAGTACCTCCGCCACCAGGCGTGCATGCTCTTCCAGACGGGCAAGGACCTCGGCCGCGCGGCCAAGCTGATCCCGCGGCGGTACGCGGGGGAATCGTGCGTCCTCCGCCATCTCACGCGGGCCGGCAAGGCCTCGTCGCGGGACTTTGCCGGCGCGGTCACCCACATCACCCGCGGCCTGCGATCGATGTACCTCCACGCATACCAGTCCCACGTGTGGAACCATGCAGCCAGCCTGCGGTACACGCTGCACGGCACCAACGTCATCAAAGGCGACCTCGTCATCATCGCCGACGCAGAGGGCCGCCACCCGCCGTCTGCCGCCACCGCCGAGCCAACCTGTGACCAGGACGGCGACGAGATCATCGACCCCGTCGACGAGGACGAGGACGCGCCCCTCCGCGCCCGCCCGCTCACCGAGGAGGAAGCCTCCTCGGGAAGGTACACCATCTACGACGTGGTCCTGCCCTCACCGGGCCACGACGTCATCTACCCGGACAACGAAATCGGCGACTTCTACAAGGAGTTCATGGGACGCCCGGAGAACGGCGGCCTCGACCCCCTCAAGATGCGCAGGCTGCGCAGGGAGTTCAGCCTCCCCGGCAGGTACCGGAAACTCATGCAGCGGTTTCTGGCAGAGCCCACCGTGCAGCTCAGGCTGTACGAGCACGACACGGAGCAGATGCACCCCACGGACATGGACCTCATCAAGGGCGAGGCCCAGACCCAGGATCACCAGGCCGACGGGAAGAGAAAGCGACACGAGGACAACGACCCCTGCGAAACGGACACGAAAAAGGCCAGGGTGGGAGGCGAAGGCAGCGCCAACGATGGCGCCCAGGGGGACGAGGTCCCCAGCGAAGAAGTGGCCGCGCACGAGGAGCCCCCCCAGCCGACCAAGATTGCCGTCGTGGTCAAGTTCCAGCTAGCAAGCAGCGCCTACGCGACCGTGACGCTCAGAGAACTGATGGGCGACCGGGACGACGCCGACGAGAAAACGCCCTGCTGAAACCAATGTCTCTCTTTCTCTTTCTCTTCATCTTGAACCCCTGTCTTGTCTAGTATCTAGTAGCTTCGTTATCAAAACCACCATGTACAATCAACATGAATGAATGATACCTGAAAATCTCGTCCGTCAAAAGCTTTCCACTCAGGGGGGGGGGGGGGGGGGGGGGGGGGGGGGGGGGGGGGGGGGGGGGGGGGGGGGGGGG
>JABAEC010000006.1:184775-265906 GCA_013435705.1 Claviceps paspali | reverse complement strand
TGGGCACCACCCCCCCCCCCCCCCCCCCCCCCCTTTTCTCCAGCTCAACCCTGGAAATACCAAAAAAAAAAAAAAAAAACGCGTGACAAAAAATCCAACCCGAACGTTTTAAAAAAAAAAAAAAACCCACGAACAAGAACAAAACCACGACCGGCTGAACACACACACACACACACACACACACACACACACACACACACACACACAAACAAAAAAGACTGCAAATCTCCCATCTCCCCAGACGTCTCGTTGCACAATGGAGAAAAATGTGGAAGGACAAAAACCAAAAGGGAGGGTAGATGAAGAGAAATGAGATAGAGATAAAGGGGACAAAAACAAAAAGAAGAGGAGATAGAGCCAAGGCAGCGATTAAATTGCCTCGCCGTCAGGATCTAGGATCCCATTCTGGAAACTCTACAATGACGGAGAGGGCTGGCTTTTGTGAGTTCCCCAGCTGGACAGACCATGTAGACATGGACAGTTTGAGAGGAAGAATACTGATACGTGACCCTTTTGACGCGACGGATTCTTTTTTTCTCCCTGACAAGATAGGGGGGCTTGATCTTGAATCGATGCGCTTGGTGTGTCATGATGCGGGGAGAAATGGTCGTATTTGTTGTTTTGTCGGGCGACATGGAAGAGCAGTGCCTTTGTAGTGTCTTTTGTTGCTTTACCAGGTGCGTTGGGAAGTATCGTGCCGTTTTGCTGTTTGAGAACAGTCGCTTTTTGCTATTTTCCACAAGTGCGTTGAGTCCGGGGCAAACCTTTTCAACATACATACATACATACATACATACATACATACATACATACATACATACATACATACATACATACATATATATATATATATATAGCTTCAAAAGGCTGGCGACTCCTGGTCTTCCGTATTCCACATGTATGTATGGCCGCTTTCGCCAGCAAGAGGCAAAAAGAAAAGAAAAAAAAACGTGTGTGCCAGCCAATCCTATTCGATTTGTAACGCCGATCCATTATATAGCGCTCTCGGTGCGCAGCTGAAGAAAAAAACAAAAAAAAAAAAGAAAACGACATCTGGAAAGGGTGATGTGATGGATGATGCGTTTGCGCCAACAGGAGAGACAAGTCGTCAGGGCGGCCCGATCACGCCGCGGCCTGCTCCTCGTTCCAGCCCCAGACGAAAGAGAGATACTTGACCATGTTGACCCGCTTGGATCGCATGTCAACCATCCAAGGGTGTTCAAGCATTTTCCACGGGCTGGCACGGCGGTTCGACTGCTTCTCCAAACTAGGCGTGCAGTGTCAGCAAATGGGACCGACTGTACGGGGAGGGGGGGAGAAGAAGAAGAAGAAGAAGAAGAAGAAGGAGGAGGAGGAGGAGGAGGAGGAGGAGGAGGAGGAGGAGGAGGAGGAGGAGAAAAAGACATGCGCGCCGTGTCCTTACCAGCACTCGATAAAGTATTTGAAGTTGTCGCTCCAGTACACATCCATTTCCGGCTCGTCTTTGAGCCGTGGTACCGGCTGCCGCACAATGTACGTCAGCAAGTCGATCAAGCCTGCTCGAGGCTGCATCTCGGTCCCGTCGGCGGGGAAAGGAAATCGATGCTGAGCTACTTCGAGCAGCGTGACGCCAGTCGACCAGACATCCGAGGTGATGGTGTAGGATTGGCCCGTGATTCGCTCGGGTGCCATGTAGTAACTCGTGCCGATAAAGGTGTTCGCCTCTCCCTTGGTCCCGAAATCACCAGACACGCCAAAGTCGCACAGTTTGACGGATCCGTTTCGGCAGAGCAGGATGTTGGAAGGCTTGATGTCGCGATGGATGATTCGCCGCGTGTGAAGATATGTGAGCCCGCTCAGCACACCCTCGGCGATCTTGCCCAGAACCTTTTCGCCAGTGCGGCCGCCTAACCGCTTCACTTCTTTGTAGATACTGTCCAGGGAGCCGCCCTCGCATAATTCCATGGCGATGGATATGGTCGAGGTGGACGGGTCCACAAAGGCACCGTAGTATCGGCAAATATGGTCAGATGCGCACTCCTTGTTGAAGCCCAGCTCCCGGACGATCTGTTTCTTGACGTCGGGATCTGGATTTGTGGTGATGACCTGGAAGAAAGATGGTGATTGTCAATGGAAAAAAACCGATACAGCATCACGGATCGCTCCGTCGGTCGACGTAGGCGTCCTCGGGGTCTCTCTCCCTTACCTTGAGGGCGAAGACTGTTTTCTTGCCCCTGAGAACGCACTTTGTGACGGCGCCACCTGCTCCTTCGCCCAAGTTTCCCAGCTCAACAATTCTCTTCTCCATGCAAGCAATCCTCCAGCCTTCATCATCAAGCTCTTCGACGTCGGCGTTTCTGGCCTTCTCTAAGCTCAGCTTGTCGAAAGCCTCCAAACCCTGCATGCTGCCATCTCGTTCCATGGACACTCCGCCTTCGCTTCTCTCGGACATCAAAGAACCCACGGCCGACACCGGATCGGGAGTTCCCTGCGCACGGGCGACGGGGATACCAAACTGGGAGGCGAGGGAGAGAGCAGAAAACTGGGATCCAGCTGAAGTAGGATTGCTCGCTCGACCGTCGAGGGGTCCGAAACTGCCAGACCTGGAGTGAGCGACGCTGCTTTCGCTACCGCAATCAGCGGAATGGCCAGGCTGGGGACCTTGCGACCTCGGATGATGCTCGTATGGAGTCGTTTGGCTGCCCATAGGGGTGGCCAGATTTAAGGTGGGAAGCGGTGGTCTCGATAGCGCCTGTTGCGGAGCATGGCCTCCTACAGCCTTGACATTGGGAGACAGAGGAATAGCCAGGCCAAGCCTGGGAGTTCGGCCAGCAGAACGACCCTGCATAGCAGGCCGTAGTATTGGGGTTGGAGAAGATATTTTTTGAGGGACGATGTTCGGAGTTGAGGCAGGCGTTACTGAGATGGTAGCCGCAGGAATCGGCTATGGGGAGAGAGAGAACGGTCAGCTCATCATCTCATTGACGAAAGGTAAGGAATTGCCATCAGATGCTGGACTTACGCCTTGAGCCGCCGATTCAGAGCCCTGGGGCTGCGAGGTAGATGCGTCTGCCATGGCTACACTGCAAGCCAGCCACGACAGCCAGGTCAAGGCCGCAGACGGAGTGGTGATATTTCGTGTGTGTTCGTCGAACAACCTAGGGCAGGAGGGGTCGTCAGGAGTCGTGAGAGTCGTGCGAGAAGGCGAAAGACGGAAGACGGGCGGGCCGATGATCTAGTAGGCGATGATTTAGTATAGTAGGAGGGGATACGATGATGATGATGAGCCGAGCCTACAAGAATGCCCCCCCTCCTTTTGTGCTCGGAATGCCAGCAAGTCTGCACGGCAAGGTGTTGGGAGAATTCGAGGCCAAGCTCGGCACTCGAAAGATGCCCCCAGTCGGTGATGGTGGTATGTGGTGATGAATCTGCGACCGTGAGGAGGGAAGGGAGGGGGGGGGGGGGGGGGGGTGCGGTGCGGATTGGCCCAGTGGGGACTCCCGAGCTGCGGAAGTGGAACGCCGAGCAGGGTTGAACTGAACTGGATGGTCGGGTTGTGCACTGGTGACTAGGACTAGGACTAGGACCTGTGGTGGCCTTGGCCAGCCAACAGATACCAGATACAGGGCGGGTACAGGGCGGATACAGCGCGTGCCAGCTGCTGGGGGCCCAGTACAGCCAACATCTACAGGCAAGTCGTCGCGTGGCATGCATGCCCGACAACCGAGGACCCCGAGCGAGCCATGGCCAACTCTGACTACTAGTACTACTAGTACTAGTAGTACCAAGTACTACCAAGTGATATAATACTAGTACCAAGTGCTAAGTGATATAGTACTACTAGTAGTACCGTTTCGAGGTGCGAGGTGACAGTACATTGTAACTGTACACGCTTCACCGCTGACGACGCTTACTGGTCGTGCTTGGCGCCGAAATCTGCGACCCCTCGTCCCTCGTCCCCTCGCCCCTCGTCCCTCGCCCCTCGCCCCTCGTCCCTCGTCCATCGTCTCTTGTCTCTCACCGACTGTCCGACCCCGTCGGAAGACCGGGCAAGTTGCCAGCCGCCCGCTCTCCCCTGAACAATTTTTTTTTCGTGCATGGTCGTCCAACCTGCAGATGTGCCGGCATCCTGATCGACCAACGAGGCTCGTCGGCCAGGAGGAGGCGCGGGAGGGTTCTTGGCCGATGCTTGATGCTGCTTTGTTGCCCGACAGCACACGTCTGCACGTGTATCACGCATGCATGCATGATGATGATTGTTCCTACTGCGTACGTGGTAGGTACCAAGTTGAGTTGTTATCACACCTCGCCATCTTCGTCTGGGCACGTTCGATGCCAAGCGTAGGAACGGGTTACATGCTGACGGATGGATTGAAACCCCCCCCCCCCCCCCACCTGCTCTGCTCTCCTCTGTCTGCAGTTTGATCTTGTCTACAGCATGTATGATGTGACAGACAAAAGAGTTTCTCTGTCGTGGGATGCGCTACCGAGGCGAGCACCCAGAAGCAGATCATCCGTCGCCCACCTTCTTCTTCTCCCACAAGGCTCTGGTACCTGCTTGAGAGCGTGTGTTGCTTGACGAATACCGAATACGCATCCGCAGTTTGTGCCACGGTGGTACAGAAGTCGACATGGTTGTAGTTAGTTAGTACTGTGCATAAAACTCTATACAAAATACATTGCCTCGACGGCTTGCATTGGAGGCTCTCACCAGAGGCCGGAAGGAGTGAGCTGCGTAACGTCAGCAGTCTCCATTGTCTGACGGCCTGCAACAAGATATGGTAATCATGCTTGTCTTTTTTCAACGCAGCAGACAAAGATGCAAAGACAAAAATATGCATATAAGTAAAAAAAAAAAAAAAAAAAAAAAAAAAAAACCCGAACCAAACAAATGAACTCAAGTCCAGACTCCTCCTTGCGCCTTGCGCCGAAGTGGGCGCCCGCCCCACACAGCGGCGGCACCTGCCCCACCTATGATCGGAAGCCACCGAATTTTTTTTTCTTCAACGTCAAGTTCCAACAACATCGACACAATCCACGACACGTTTGCTCAAAGGCCGCCGTATACGACTCAAAAAGAACGAGTCGACATGCCCTGCTCCTCAGATGTCATGGAATCGCCTCCGGCACCAGACGCGGAAAGCGTCTCTGATGGCGGCTCCTCGGAGGAGTCTGATTATCTAGACAGTCCAGCCTCGAGGAAAAGGCGCCGAACGTCACCCGCAGCCAGCGACGCCCATGTTGCGAATGAGGAGAGCGAAAGCGACGAAGAGCACTTGCGGACCATTCTGTCAACCATCAAGGCCCCGTCTCGGGTCAGACGCGCGGGGGATGGTCATAGTAACAGCCAGGTCGCCGTGCAGCCGCAGAATCCCATCCTGGCGCCCACGGACCCAAACACGAACTTCTCATCTTTGCAGGTTCGGCCGTGGCTCGTGCAATCTCTTGCCAACATGGCCATCAAACGTCCTACGGGAATTCAAAAGGGCTGCATCCCCGAGATCCTCAAGGGCAGGGACTGCATAGGAGGCAGCCGAACCGGTTCCGGAAAGACTGTCGCCTTTGCCGTCCCCATACTGCAGAAATGGGCAGAGGATCCTAGCGCCATCTTCGCCATCGTCCTCACCCCCACAAGAGAGCTCGCATTACAGATATATGAACAGTTCAAAGCAATCTCGTCACCCCAAAGCCTCAAGGCCATCCTGGTGACAGGAGGCTCCGACATGCGACCCCAAGCCATCGCCTTGGCCCAGCGACCACACGTCGTGATCGCGACACCCGGCCGACTGGCAGACCATATACGGACCTCCGGTGAGGACACGATATGCGGCCTGCGACGGGTCCGTTTTGTCGTTCTCGACGAAGCCGATCGACTGCTCGACGCTTCCGGCCCTGGCAGCATGCTCCCGGACGTCGAAGAATGCCTTTCAGCCCTGCCGCCGGCTGCCGAACGGCAAACGCTCTTGTTCACGGCGACCATGACACCCGAAGTCCGGGCGCTGAAGGACATGCCGCAGAAACCGGGCAAGCAACCCGTCTTCGTATGCGAGGTCGACACCCAAATGCTCGCCATCCCGAACACTCTCCATCAAACACACATCCAGATCCCGGTTACCCACAAGGAGCACTACCTCCACGTGTTCCTCCTCACGGAAGCCAACAAGGACAAGGCCATCATCATCTTCTGCAACCGGACGTCGACGGCCGACTACCTCCACCACCTCCTGCGTCTCCTGAACCATCGCGTGACATCGCTTCACTCGAAGCTCCCCCAACGACAGCGGATCGACAACTTGGCGCGCTTCCGCGCCTCGGCTGCCCGGATCCTGGTCGCAACCGATGTTGCCGCCCGTGGTCTGGACATACCCGAAGTCGGCCTGGTGATCAACTACGACATTCCCAGAGATCCGGACGACTACATCCACAGGGTCGGTCGTACCGCTCGTGCTGGACGCAGAGGAGAATCAGCCACGTTTGTCGGACAGCGTGACGTGGAGCTCGTACTGGCCATCGAAAATCGGGTGGGCAGACAGATGGACGCCTGGAAGGAGGAGGGCGTCAACCTGGAGACCAGAGTCATCCGCGACGCGCTCAAGGAAGTCAGCGAGAAGAAGAGGGAGGCTCTGCTGGAGGTGGAGGAGAACAGGGAAGTTGGTGGCAAGCGGAAGCGCACGAAGTTGAAGCTTCGAAGTGGAGTAGTTTGAGCTACAGAGTTGGAGCTAATGAGGGGGGGGGGGAGCTTGAAAGGAACTGCTTTCTTGGCGTTGGGTTCACAAAGGGAGTTGCAAAAAAAAAAGAAAAGTTTGATATCTACTAGATAGCTTTAGCCTTGCGTATTTTTCAGCCATGCCGTACTGGAACCCACCCTGGCATTGATTCGTGAGGCAAAAAACAAACCAGAAAAAGAGTTGACATGCAACAAGTTGCTCGATTTCCCCGTCTTCTATATTAGTCTCTGCTTCGACTATGCCACATGGCCAATGCGTTCGTGATAGTACCGGATCCTCGCAGGACGACACAAAAGTTCTTTCCGCAGAACAACGAAAGCATGTTATCCACATCAACGAGAATTTCCCCTCCGCCACGAGACTCTTCATATTCCTCATCAGCCCACATGTCGTTTATCCCTCCTTGAATCGATAAGAAGAAAGAAAAAACATGAAAATTCCAGCATCGCCACGATTCTGGACGATGATGACACCACAGGGTCCCCAGCCTCGCATGATCAAGGTGGGGGGGAGAAAATAGAGAGAGGGGAAGGGGAGAAGTCTAAAAAGCACACAGGCAATAGAAGAGGGTAACTTACTAACGTTACGACCCGTTTACAACCCCCACCTGGGGCATCTAGTACAAAGAGGAGAAATTTGCGAGAGCCGAAAGGGACAGATAAGAAGGAGAAAAAAAAAAAAAAAAAAAAGAGACGCGCACTGCTTCCCGGAGTCTTGATCGCACAAGCTCAGGTGCCGTTATGACGATCGACGCCACGGGCGGATACACGGCGCGATCGGGCATGTAGATTCGGTACACTCGGCCTTGGTGATCATGTCCCGGCCACACACCCTCCCCTCTCTTTTTTTTTTTTTTGGCTTCCGCGGAGATTCTACTTCCTCCCCGTCTCCTTCTCAACCTCCGGCTGCACAAATGGAGGCCAAGACATCTAGTCTGGTGACTTCAGGAAAAGGCAAGAGAAGAAAAAGAAACGGGCTGCTAGAGCGGAGAGGGGGGTGGGAAAGGCGGCCTGATTAGATGCTGTGCAGACCGCTCGAGAAGGGAAACCTAGTTTGAGCCGGCCACACGACGTGGACTGTCTGTCCGTATGGCACACGATTTGGACCATCTACCTGTTTGAGAACGAAAACAAAAGGGGGGGGGGGGGGAGGGGGAAGGGAAAGAAAGGGGTGCTTTTTTAAACCAGCGAGACTTGTCATGTGGTGTGTATGTATGTGTGTGTGTGTTTTAGTCGAGGGGGCATTTCATTTCGTCTTCACACATTGCAGTCCCTTGTTTTCTTTCAACCCTTCAGGTTTCCTTGAGATTGCAGAGCAACACCGCCGGTAGGACTTTTTTTTTTTTTTTTTTTTTTTTTTAAAAAAAAAAAAAGTGAAAAACCCTCACCAGAAATAAAAATAAAAATAAATAACGTGACCGCCGCGACCGCCGCCACGTTGGGTCAATGACGGCAGCGACGGCAAACATGGCACCTGCCGCTCGGTACTATGTATGCGTTACTACGTATGTGCGCGTGTGTGGAGAAGTCACAAGAAAAGAAAAGAGGGAAAGAGCGGACCTTGCCAAGGCAGGGGGCGGAACCCGTGGCAGCGAGCGGATTTTGCGTGTAAAGACCGAGCGAGGGAGCGTGTTGTGCGGCACGGAGGTTGGGAACCGAGCTGTCTGGAAAGAAGGGGGGGGCGAAAGAAAAAAAAAACAATAACAATAACAATCATGGCCATAATGATAATGATAATCATAATAACAATCAAGGATAAAATAGCAGGCATGTTTAATAAAGCGTAGGGCGGCTCGGCTTGACCTGGGTGGGATTGCTCTAAAAATCCGGGAGACGAGGTTGTTTTGTCTTGGCAGGGACTTGGTGAGTTGGCCAAATTGGCCTTGATTGGTTCGTGTCTCGTGTCTCGTGTCTCGTGTCTCGCCTCTCGCCTCTCGCTTCCGACTTACCATGGAGTGAGTGCCTCAGGTTGCACAGCACGTGTCGATGGTAAAGAAAACGTGTCGTCTCCCCCTTTGGCGCCATTGGGCGTCGGAGGATGCAAGGCGTGGGTTTCCGGCTGGGAAATTCCACACACAGTAGTTGTAGTAGTAGCCAAGCTGCGACTGGAAACCGTCCAACGCAGGCTTCAGCCCTATTTGTTGTCACGGAGGCGGGCAGCGACTTGCGGCAACACATCTCCCTACGGCGGCGCGTGGTAACGGCGGCCCCCCCCCCCCCCCCTTTTTTTTTTTTTCATCTTTGCATGAACCATGTACCGTGAAACGTGTGTGCATAATAAGAAGGATGATATGACGATCACAGCAGTGGTAGCAGCACAACACACAGCACTTGATTTGTTTTTTTTTTTTTTTTTTTTGATTTTTTATTTCCATCTTGGCTTGGAAATCACACTAGCGCGAGGCCGGCGTCGTTGTCGAGGAATGTGCCGCCTTCTGTCCAGTCCATGACCGTGTGCCTTGGCCTGACTACTACATGCATCGCCGTTGTCTGTGACTAATCCGTCCGACGGCATCAGCAGATTCATACTTCTCTCTGCCCCAGACGCCGACGCCCGGACAAGCCAGGAGCCCCGGGCTCGGGCTTTAGTCAGCAGTCAGCGGAATGTTCATGATGAAATGAGGCTGTCCAAGTTCCGAGTCACTCAGACGAAGACCCAGCCGCGCCCCACCGTGATCGATTGGGATCCGTCCGTGATCAACCAGCACACACACCACACACCCCCCCCCCCCCCTCCTCCCTTCCCCCTTCGCCCCGGTCCGCAAAGTCCGCTTACAAACGTTGCTATGTGCGCGTGGTTGTCATCGTCGTCGGCATTGTCTTTGTTTCCAGGCCTTCGGGGTGCGGACATCAAAACTTTGCTGCCATGCCAGACTTGGGACCCCCCCCCCCTCATCCAAGTCCGCCTCGAGGGTTTGATAAGTATCATGTCCTCGCCCACCCCTTCTTTGAGAACGGCGCCATGATCAGAGAGAAAAACAAGACAAAAAGATAAAAAAGGCGTCTTTCCCACACACACACACAATCACACACACACATACGCATACAAACACTTTTTTTCTTTTCTCCCTTCCTCCCCCCCCCCGCACACACAGAGCCCTGGTAAGCAACTGCTACCACCATCACACGCAGCAAACCAAGCACATCATCATCCGCTCCGCCGTCTTAACCACCGCTTACCACCGCATTGGGTCGCAGCACGCACCCATCTTCTCGACACCCCTGCACACGCTACCCGCAGTCGGGGTCTTGACTCACTCGCGATCCACCCGCGCCCGAACAAGGCCAGAAGAAGGAAGAGAGAAAAGAGAGGGAAAAAAAAAAAAACAAAGAGAAACCATAAAGGACCAACGACAACCCTGCTTGGCCCTTCTCTTGGTTTCTGCACCTGTTCAAGAGTACAAAGATACAATAGATAAAAGAGAAACGACGCCCGCCCTTTCTCCTTTTACTACAAAATACAAGAAAAATGTCTACAGCGACACAACTCCAACCTCGTCCTCAACAACACCATCGCCGTCCCTTCGCTTCTCCCTCTTACACGCACGTTCGGCCTGCGCCCGCCCCCAAGAAGAAAATGTCCATCACACAGACCTATCACCTGGCTCACAAGGCGCGGGCCAAGCTCTCGCGAGAGGCCGCCCAGCCAGACCACGACCTCCGCCTCCTGGTCGGCCACGCCAACCTGCTCGACTCCCTGATGCTGGAGCTCGCCGAGGCAGAGCGCGAGCAGGAGCGCCGCTTCAACCAGTCCGTCCGGGGCACCAGCACCACCAGGGGCGACCGCCACGTCCAGTGGGCTGACGGCGCTGCCGGCCGGCCTGTCGAGGGATATGATGACTCGGGCTCGTCCGACTCGGAGTCGGAATCAGACTCGGACTCGGACTGGGACGAAGACCATGACAACCACCACGCCCGCGCCCACATCGCCAACAGCCCGGCGCCCGCTCAAACCTCCACAACCGCCGCTGCCCCGGCCTCGACGGCCCAGCAGCCCCGGTCACAGCAGGTCGTCGTCGTCGTCACCGCCCAGGAGGACATGATGAGCGACGACGACGACGACGACGACGACGACGACCTGCAAGAGGACTACGCACACCTTGAGCTCGTCCGCACACACTCACACTCCAGCTCGCCGCCTGACCTCCTCGCCGACCACGACGACGAGTCCTCCTCAGATGACGAGTCCATGCCGCCTTCCCCCACCAGTACCTCGCTAGAGTACAAGCACGAGGAGGCCAAATCCAACGAGCGGACTCCAGACATGTTCGACCAACAGGAGTATTACGTCTCCAGACGAGAACCCCGTGGCCTAGTATCCACTATTATGGTGTACTAAGAAGAAAGCTAAAAAAAAAAAAAAAAAAAAAAAAAAAAGACAAACCTGTTTCCAAGGGCATGTGGCATAGCATCGGCGTTTATTCTTATTTCGTGTCTACCTGTGTTTTGTACATCTTTTTTTTTTTCGCTTCATTGTATCATTTTTTTTTCCAAAGATTTTTTTTATTTTAGTTTTTTTTACGATACCACCAATTTTTATGTTCGGGGTTTGGCAATTTACGCTAGAGAATAAAGCAGTTTCCCCCCCTCCTTTCCTTCTTCCCTTCCCCTCCTCCACCCTCTCTTTCTTTGCATCTGTTCTTGTCGTTGTATCGGGATTGTCAACCTGCGGGGGTGCCGAGGGTAAAAAATAAACACCATCTACATAGAACGCACAATTGAATACTGCTTGCCGAGAAACCTTATTCACTCGTCACGACTAGTTTCCATCATAGTGATGCGTTATAAACCGAGAAGCATAATAAACTAAATGGGGAATAAAAGATCCATTCACCGCTTCTCTACCCCCTTTGCGAAGCATTCACGTAAAATAATAATAAAAAAAAGACTGCAAAAAAAAAAAAAACATTCACCGCTGTGCCCCTGCCTCACCATCATGACACACCATCTCATCTATTGTACTCCTCTTCTTTGTTCATGTCGATGTTTGCGGCCTGTGGGGATAGATCCTGGGAAAAAAAATAGCAGGCGGGGGGGTATCTGCACCCCTGGCCAACTGCGCCTTTCGGCATCCAAGACGGACTTCAAGCTTGAATATTCAGTTGAGCAGTGGACTCCACATAGTCTCTCTGTGGCTTGTTAGGCCATTGCCCGCAACAACACAGGGCGTGTTTCTTCTTCTTCTTCTTCTTCTTCTTTTTTTTTTTTTTTTTTTTTTTTTAATCATTTGTTTTCAATGAAGGGGGATTGGGGACGTGCGGTGCGGATGGGACGGTAATCTTGATGCCGGGATGTGGGAGTTGGCGATGGCAGCGACAATTTAGCTTCCTTTTTTTTTGTTGCTGCTGCTGTTGCTTTCTTTCTCTTTCCTTTTTCTTTTCTTTTCTTTTCTTTTTCTCTTCCTCTTTGATCCACTGAATTGGGCCGCCAAGTCCGCTCCACAGGAAAGTTCCATGGTTGTGGTTGCCAAATAACCTTGATGATGCGGGCTGACTGACGACCGTGATTCGTCCGACCCGCCTCAACGTCTGTTAGAGTCCACTTAATTTTTTTTTTTCAACGGGCGGCGTTGAAGCGCAATCCACTTGGGCTGGGTACTTGGGGGGGGGGGATAGATGAAGATTTTTTTTTTCATCTTATATTTTTTCTTTTTTTTTTTTGAAAAAAAAAAAAAAAAAAAACAAATACTACGTACTATGTAGGTTGAAATACATCACAGCTATGCCAGATCGGCCGTCGGCGATCATGTTTCACAACGTATGCAGGTAGTCATCTGTGAAGATGACCAGGTTGCTTACCTCTATTACTCACACATCCTTGTCTCTGTATATGGTAGTACCTTAAAAAAAAAAAAAAAAAAAGAGATTAAGCTTTCACTGAAACCCCATTGATAAGGATGGAAAATGGCAGATATCAGATACAATCAAACAAGATATTTTCGTCCTCTCTTTCTTACCAACGTCCCGGCACGACGGCACGCCGCATGCGTTGCAAAATCACAACTCACCACGCACCACAAAGGAAATGCAAGGTCTTGTTTCACGAAAAGCTGTCAGACGCAGTCCTCTCATCTTGTTCGCTCGCTTGGCATTGCCGTTGATGCCTAGCATGCATGGCTGGGCCGGCCCCGTGGAAGTTCGGGCCTTCCTAGCGCGCAACTAACTCGTCCTCGCATGATAAAAAAAAAACCCACCAGAAACCTCTCTGCGTCATGCTCGGCCCCCTGGTGGTGGTCGCCTGGGCGATTTGTTGATCGAGGCGAGAAATGAACGCAACGTGGACGACAGACGTCTCACGCTAAACTCTGATCAATTGGACGCCTTCTTCATTCCTTCCCAATCCCCCCCCCCCCTTCCCCCGGTTCGCGACATTAGATGAAGCCTACGGTTGCTTGTCGCGGCAGAAGCTGGCCTCGCTTTTTGCCTAATGTTCCCCGCTTGCTGGTTGGGAGGGGGGGGGGGGGGGATGTTGGAAACCCCGAGCCTCGCCATCTCGATTCGTGCCGAAGTGCAGCAATCCAGGAACGGGGCCCGCCAGGACTCCGAGTCCTGGCCGACGTGTGCGCGTCACGGGATCCAGAGCCTTGTTTTTCGCGGGGTGTGTGGTGTGTGTGTGTGTGTGAAGCGAGGGGGGGTCTCGGAGATGAGAGCCCAGAGCCGCGAGCGACTTGCATGCACGCCCCATCCGCCCCTCCACGCCCCTCCCTTTCTCTCTCTCTCTTTTTTTTTATTCTTCTCTTGCCGGCAACTCGCTCGTTATCCGTAAATCTTGAAAGTCGACAGGTTCCCGCTATGGTTGGTCTAATTAGACTTAGACTTACCCGCTTATCTGCCGTTGAGATTTTGACTTCACGGCAGTTGCATTCGATGGCGACAAAGTCGACGGGGCTTATGCATCACGAAAAGTCTAAGCTTTCCCCAACAACTTTACAACTTTGCGCGTCAATGCTCTGTTCTTGTCTGGCTCTACTCTATCTCAGTTTTTGTAGATCGATGGTGGCAAAACACGTCGGCACTTTTTTTTTCGGTCCATATAGATCGTGATCGCAGAGTGGCGTAAACGGGTTCGCTTTTATGGTTTTTCTTTCTTTTCTTTTTCTTCTTCGTCTACTTTTTTTTTTCAATATATCGTGCAAAAAAAAAAAAAAAAAAAAAAACCATGGTCGGGAATTGAAGATACGCCATGGTGAAAATGTCGACGGAAGTTCTTGGGAGTAGGCATCTCACAGGCCAAAGCAGATGGCGGTGTCAGATGGCAATATCGTGTATTCAGCGTGTGTTGTGTGTGCGCGCGCGCCGCGACCTGTAGTTAACTACGTAACTACTAGTAGTAGACTATGCAGGCACGTGCCCAGCCAACGCAAAATGCCATCTGATTAGCTTCGGGAACCGCCTCCTCGATAAACCACACGTCAAAAAGTAGCGACTGGCCATTCCGATTTGCGCGATGCGAGGCCTCGCTCGACCCCCGTTTCAGCACCAACAACACCCGCTGTGCCGCCTCGTCTGCTCCGGCTGCTGCGTCCGCTCCCAGCTCCGGCAACAAAAACATCGGCACCAGCAGCACCGGCGGTTCGCTAGCTCGGCGCCGCCAAAGCCGCCGCCTGCCGGCCTCGCCGCTCTCCCCTCGCGACAGCTCCTTTCCGTGTCCGGGCCCGACGCCACCCGGTTTCTCCAGGGCATCGTCACGGCCAATCTCACGGACCCGGCCGGTCTCCCGCGCACTGATGGCTTCTACTCGGGATTCCTAAACGCGACCGGTCGCGTGGTGCACGACATCTTCATATATCCCTTCCGGGGTCGTCCGGGGCTCTCCCCGCAGCAGCAGGATGGATACCTGATCGAGGCCGACGCCGGCGAGATGGCCAATCTGGCCAGGATCGTGACGCGGTACAAGCTGCGCGCAAAGGTGACAGTGCGAAACATCTCCCCGGACGAGGCCTCCGTGTGGCACGCATGGGATGACTCGCAAGCGGCCCGTATGGCCGTTGCGTCTGACGAGTCGCGTATGGTCCTGGAGGACCCCCGGGCGCCGGGCCTGGGCACGCGCATCATCCAGATGGGCCCCGGCACGCCCGAGATCCATCTCGACACCACCACGCAGGACGCCTACACCCTCCGGCGGTACCTGCACGGCGTGCCGGAAGGACAGGACGAGATCCTGCGCGGGCAGGCCCTGCCCCTCGAGAGCAACATGGACATGATGAACGGCATCGACTTCCACAAGGGCTGCTACGTGGGCCAGGAACTCACCATCCGCACAAAACACCGCGGCGTGGTGCGGAAGCGCATACTCCCCTGCGTCATCTACGACAAGGACAAGGCGCCGCCGCGCGCGCTCACCTACGAGCCCGACCGCGACATGCCCGAGACGCCCACCGCGGACATGATCCCCGCGGGGACGAGCATCGGCCGGTGCGGCAAGAAGGGCCGCGACGCGGGCAAGTGGTTGAAGGGCGTCGGGAACATTGGTCTGGGCCTGTGCCGGCTGGAAATCATGACAGACCTGGTCCTCCCGGGAGAGCAGGCGGCCGCCACGCACGACCCGACCGACGAGTTCGTCCTGGGATGGGGCGGCGAGGAGAACGAGACCCGTGCCAAGGTGAAGGCCTTTGTGCCGGATTGGATGAGGCGTCGATGGGGCGGCGGCGAGTAAGCAAGTAGGTGTTTGTTGTCCCCGGGGGCGGCGGCGAGCCTTGGGGTGAATGCTGTATACTATTTGTGGAATCTGGACGCCTTGCACGCGCAGGACACACATGACCATGACCGCAGGCGCGTCTTTTGTATCCTTCGAAAGCGACGTCTCGCCACTGCGGCAGGTTTGTTTTTGTCTCTACGGAAGCACCTCGCCGTCTCTGGTGACCTTCCCTGTGTATAAAAAGCAATAGAAGTAACATTGTCCACGTCATGCGTATATATATATATATGTACATGGATATGGTGGCTTGGCATAGCCCTGCGGTGAATGTTTTCCCCTCCGTGCAGCAAAATAAGAAGTAAAAAAAGGTGACTCATTTATGCAACGAGCATCTATCTGTTATATCTATATATATGTATAGGGTCCAGTGGCTTGACATGCCCCCTTGGGTTCGTCCTGCCTGCCTGTCAGACAGTTGTCACCGGGCCGCAAGGAGCAACATTTGCATCTGGTGTGGGGAAACCCGCACCGCCCTGTCTCGGCACAACGCAATTTCAGCCAATCGCCGTCGCGTCCGCGCCGCACACAATGCAGCCCAAGCCCCGTTTTGTGTCGTTCAACCTCTGGGCGAACCCGTCTGCCAACAACCTTTCCCGTTTCACCCGTTTCTGGCGCGCCTCGCCCAGGGCTTGTGTGTTTATTCTTGTTGATTTATTTATTTCTTTTCTTTTTCTTGCTGACGGGCTGAAAAGGCAGGACTTGTGGCGGCAAAAATAGGCGCGAGGCTGGAGGGGCTCGGGGGGTCTTGGGGGAGGTTGAAGGCCGGTACGGGTACGGTTACGGAGGAGGCAGGTCTTGCGGCTCAATTTCGTGTGAGACATTCGACGCTCAAGGCTCGATCGGCTTACACATACAAGACGACTCGATTTCCACCCGGTGAAGGTGTAAGTCTGTGAGTCGGTTTGACGTCCCGAAGCTTCCGGAGCGCCTTATCCCCCGTCTGCCTCGCGGTCTGGCTAGACGGTTTGCTCTTCTTCCTTCTTCTGACTTTGGGCTGCTTCTAGGCACATAGACTTGTATTGACTCGTACAAATTGCCCCGCGAATCACGTTGCGACATCCTCCTCCTTCCGGTGGCACACGACCGCTCCGGCAGGGCGCATCCCCGGCATCCCAGCGCGTCTAACACGGACCACCACCACCGCGCAGGCCGACATGGATGACGCCGACATGGCCGCCAACGTCAGCTATGGTCCCGTGCCCCGACACAGGAAGCGCTTGATCGTCTGCTGCGACGGGACCTGGATGAACAGCGACTACGGCTTCGTCAGGCCGCGTCTTTTCGGCAAGAAGGGCACCCTGCAGGTGCCGTCCAACGTGACGCGCATATCCCGCTGCTTCAAGCGCCGCTGCGCAGACGGCACTCTGCAGATCATCTCGTACGAGTCCGGCGTCGGCAGCGGCAGCAACACCATCGACAGCATCACCGGCGGGGCGTTCGGCGCTGGTCTGGCAGAGGTGAGTGAGTCTCTGATGCAGATCAAACGAGGACTGGGCCGGGCGGTATGCTCACGTGCGACCTCGAATCGAAAGGGAAAATGCCGAATGCTGACCTTCCCTTCCCTCTGAAGCGTGTTCGGGAGGTCTACGCCTACCTCTGCGCCAACTACATGGACGGCGATGAAATCGTCCTCGTCGGCTTCTCGCGCGGCGCCTTCACCGCCCGATCCGTGGCCGGCATGATCGGCAACCTGGGCCTGTTGACGAGAGAGGGCATCGAGCATTTCTATCCCATCTTCAAAGACATGCAGAACTGGCAAAATTACGACTACCGAGATCCCTTCCCCGGTGTTCCTTTCAGGGACAAGCCCAAGGGTCCCACTGCCGACGTTGAGTATCGCTTACGGCTGGAGAAGATGGGCTACACGCGCGTCTACCAGAGCACGAATCAGCTCATCACCGTCAAGGCCATTGGCGTCTGGGACACGGTGGGATCTCTCGGCATCCCCAAGATTCCCTGGCTGGAGAAGCTTGGTGTTCGGCCGTCGAACGATGAATAAGTCTCCCCCCCCCCCCTTTTCCCCTTTTCCCCTTTTCCCCTTTTCCCCTTGTCGCCTTTTTTGTCGCACACGCAACCACAAACCAGCTGACATTTTGTAAACGTTGAAGTGGTTCGACACGGCTTTGTCGGATCGCATTGAGCATGCGTTCCAGGCTCTTGCTCTGGACGAGACCAGGGCACCCTTCAGCCCTGCTATCTGGGAAAGGCCCAAGAAGGAGAGGCTCAGCACCGACTTGCGCCAGGTCTGGTTTCCCGGGAGCCACGCAAACTGCGGTGGCGGATGGGATGACCAGGGGATTGCAAATTGCTCCTTGGCCTGTGCGTAGTGGCTCCTGTCTCCCCTTCCCCCAGATTCCGAGAATGGGATGACGGCTCTTTTTCTTCTTCTTCTTCTTCTTCTTCTTTTTCTTTCCCCTTTCTCCCGTGAGTCCGCTGACTCTCTGCTCGCAGGGATGATGGACCAGTTTGCGAGCGTCGGCGTGGAATTCGACTCGCCCTCGCTGAAGCGCGTGGTCGAGCAGACGGACGATTTCTACGACCTCGACGACATCAACAGAGGCGCCAACAGGTACAGGCGGAAAATCACCCAGTGGGCGGCCGACGCCATATTCGAGAACAACAGGCCGTTTCGCCCGTGGGCGCTGGGTGCCATCCAGAAAACCTCGAGCCTCCTCTACTCGCTCTCGGGGGAGGCCGTCCGCACGCCCGGCATGTACCGACAAGTCGACCCCAAGACGGCGCAGGTCAGGGACAAGTTCCTGCAGGATACCAACGAGCGCATCCACAGCTCGGTGCGCGTCCGACTGGCCTGCGAGGGCCTGGGCCTCAACGACGAATCGGTATGGACGTGCGCCGCCCTGAGGGACTGGAAGCTGAAGCGGGCCATCTTCGAGCGGGACGAGGACACGAGATCGAGGTCCTACAGGTCCTACGACCATCGCTCGGACCGATCATCCCGCGACGGCTGGATATGGAGATATGTCGGGCCGGAGCGCAACCCCAACCTGAGGGTCATGATGGAGGAGCCCCTCGGGCCGTATGAGCGCTACCTCGTCGAGATGACGGGCGGGACACCCAACGTGTTGGAATTCGCCGAGAAGAGAGCGAGCAGGAGCAAGAGGCGGAGCCGATCCGAGCGGTCGAGGAGATCGTTTCAATCATCGCATACATATTAGTCCATGGACAGGGGGAAGGGGAAGGGGAAGGGGAAGGGGAAGGGGAAGGGGAAGGGGAAGGGGAAGGGGAAGGGGAGCGGCTGACTTTGCATTGCAAGGCGTATGGCGATTTTCTTTTTTCTTTTTTTTTTCAACAAGAGGAACAATGAAGCAACGAGCAAGACTTTGATATCATGTTTTCTTTCTTCTTCTTTTTTCATAGAAAGCGTTAGCACTTTATATAACATCAAGCATCTTAGGCTGTACTGGCCCTACTATATAGTCAATAAAATTAACTCATACCCTTCTTCTCTTTTTTTTTTTTGTCGGAAAAAAAAGCAAGAAAAAATAAAAACCTGTCAGTTTCTGTCTCTTGGCAGGGGCGTGTCGTCATTCGTCTCGAGGAAAAAACGATCGAGGGACAGCCTCTGAAAAGTGGGACCTCTGCATTTGTTGCATATCGACGACCAAAAAAAACTCACCTCTCTCATCTATTATATCAACTCCACCCCCCACCCCCCACCCCCTCTCTCTCTCTTTTTTTCTCTTTACAAAAGTCAAAGGGGGAAAAAAGCAATATGAGCCAGGACAACAAAGACGTCGTGCGCTGGGCGGCAGAGTACGCCGACCAGGATGTCGACCTCTACGAACTGCTGGGCGTGGACGCGCTCACCCCCAAGGAGGACATCCACCGCGCGTGGAGGAAGCGGTCGCTCAAATACCACCCCGACAAGGCGGGGGCCAACTTCGATGCCCAGAAGTGGGAAATGTTCGAGCGGGCGCGGGATATCCTCTCGGAGCCTGGCGCCCGCGCCGTGTACGACCAGGCCAGCAAGGCCAAGCTGCTGCGGAGGCAGGAGCGCGACGCCATGGACAGGCAGCAGCAGAAGTTTGCCGACGAGCTCGAGGCGCGCGAGGACGCCGTGAGGAGAGCGAGGGATGCTAAGCTGCAGAGCGATCGGGTCGTGCTGGAGAGGGAGAGGGAAAGGCTGGCGCAGGAGCAGCGCATGCGGGACGAGGAGGCGAGGCGTCAGGCCGAGGCCGCGCAGGAGATGGAGGATCTCGCCGAGGCTCGGCGGAGGCTCAAGGAGAAGAAGGACGAGACGAGGCGGAGGAGGCAGGCCAAGGAGAGCATGAGGACGACGCTGGGTTCGTTTGGGAAGCCGACGGGGCCCGCCAACGGCACCGTCCACGTTCCCGGAGATTACGTCGCCGACCCGGACGCCGAGAAGCAGTACTGGGAGCTCGTCTGCGACAAGCTCCGGGCCGCTCAGGCCGTCAGGACCCTGCGGAAGGGGGTCGAAACGCCCGCCGACGCCCTCCAAGAGGCTGAACGACACGTCCAGCAGGCTCGCCAGAAAATACACGAGGCGGAGATGAAGTACCAAAGCGAAACACGCCCCACGGCCTAGGAGCGGGGTTTAGATTTTTTCATTGAGAAAAAAAAGAAGAAGAAAAAAGACGGCTACGCTCTTTCTCCCTCTTTGTTTTTTTTTTTTCTTTTTTCTTTTGCTTCACCAAACGGGCTGCCTGGTCCAGCACCGCGTCACGTCACGTCACGTCACGTCACGTTACTCCTCCAGTCTGAGAATACGAATGGCGTTTAAGCCCATGATGGCTTTTGCCTCGACGGAATCCCGACCCGCTGCCGCTGTCACGGCCTCGACGTTCAAGCCCACGCTCTCCCACTGGCCCTGGCCCTGTTCGTCGGCCGCGAGGGGCGGGAAGAAGGGATGGTCGGTACCAAACATGAGCCTATCCGAGCCGCTGGCCTCCATGGCCGCCTTCAAGCCTACTTCCGAGTAGATGACGGCATCGAGATAGACCTGCTGTTTCAAAACCTCCCATATCGTGCGGCGGTCCGGACCGACCTTGCCTTCGCGGACCAGCTGCCCGTCGTGGACGATGCAGCTTTCGATCCTGCCGGCCAAAAAGGGCAACGTTCCGCCGCTGTGCGCCAGCAGCATGCGGAGGTCGCGAACCCTGTCGAACACGCCGGCCAGATACATGCGCGCCACGGCGATGGTGGTCTCCATGGGGAAGCCCAGCGCCAGCGGGAGGACGTGGCCGAACTCGCCGGCCCGGCGACCCCAGACCTCGTTGGGCAGGCCGTAGTGAGGATGCAGGAAAACGGTCAGGCCCGCGGCGGCGACGGCCGAGAAGACGGGCAGCAGGTCGGGGTCATCCAGGCCCTTGCCCAGGCCCGATGTCCCGAGGATGACGCCCCGACAGTACCGCAGGCCCCCGAGGCGCGACACGGACGCCCGGAGGGCCTCGGGCGGCGCCGTCAGCGGCAGGGTGCCGAAGAAGAAGAGACGGCCGCGGTGCTCGCCGCACATGGCGGAGAACTCGCGGTTGACCGACTCGGCGAGGCGCTCGGCCTGCGACGAGTCGACAAAGTCCAACCACGGGTTCGCCAGCGAGATGACGGAGATGTCGATGCCGTGCGCATCCATGAAACGAATCTTTTGCCCCACGGAGGCGTAGTGCGAGGTCAGCGGACGGCCGGGGGGCTTGGCCGAGGCGTCCTTGCTGGCCCTCTCCAGGTCCGCCAGCTCCGCGTCGAGGAGTATCAGCCGCGGCTCTGCGGCCTGGGGAAACGTGCGCACGAGGGGAATGCTGGTCCGGGACTCGAGCATCTCGATGTACTGCGGCGGGTACATGTGCGTGTGGACATCCACGACGGCGGAATCGGAATCGACCATGACGTTAGGCAACAATGGATTTTTTTTTTCTTTCTTTTTCTCCCCCTCTTCTCTCCCCTGTGTACAATGGCCTCGTTCCCTCGGGAGAAGTTGGAGACGCGAGCGCTGCACACTAGGAAAATGGGATCGAGAGAGAAGACGCGCGGCTTTGGTATTCGGGCAAAGACGGGCTTCTTGTGCGGCAAGATGAGTGCAGGAGGTTGCGGCCGAAGTTCGTGCCGGGGCGGGGTCGTTGGGGCCATTGTTGGACTGCTGCAAGACGACGCTGTTTGTAGATGGAGAAACGCCGCCGTCACTTCGCTTCGTATCGCATGCTGCGTCTTATCATTGGTGACTGGGGGGGGGGGGGGGAGGGGAGGGGAGGGGAGAGGGGGGCGTTGGACGAATGTCAGTGATGGGATGAGATGGAGGGGGGCGATCGGCTCATTTACTTTGTGTTTATGTAGTTATGCACTATCGTACTACTTTCTCATCGGGTCTAAGGGCGTCTATGAACAGCCACGCTGACAATCTTAGGTTGCGGGACTATTTTCGTTGGGCGTTCCGTTCAGCCATATATCTCGCTCCCCCGTCGGCCGCATCGTTTTCACACTCTTTTACTTTGTTCTTTATTTATACTACACTTTCTATTACACTTGAAGTTGAACCTCGGCACAGCGCGAAAAAAAAAAAAAAAAAACATGGCTCCTGGCGCAGCCGTGGCCAAACAAGGTCTCGTGATCCCCGTACGTGGCATTCATGATTTTGCAGCAGCACCCAGCAGCACCCATCTTGAGACGGAATACATGATGATGCGTGCTTGACCGGGGAAGAAAAAAAAAAGAAGGAGGAAAAATGAAAAGAGAAAAAAATGAAAAAAAAAAAAAAAACTCGATGGGGAGCCTACACTCACTCTTGATGAAAAAAAAAACACGCAGCTCGTCGACTTTTCCAAATTTCTCGACGGCAGCCCCGAAGAGCGCCGGGCGGCGGCTCAAGAAATCCTCCACGGCTTCCAGACGGCCGGGTTCATCTACCTCGAGAAGCACCCGATCCCCGCGGACATAGTGCGGCGCACGTTCGCGCGGTCGGCGGACTTCTTCGCGCTCGATGACGAGGCCAAGCTCAAGCTCAGGTGGACGACGGCCGAGGCCAACCGCGGCTACGTGTCGCCGGGCCGCGAGAAGGTGAGCCAGCTCGCCGACACGGCCGCGGTGGGCAAGCTGCGCGAGACGACGCCGGACCTGAAGGAGTCGCTGGAGATCGGACGGGAGGCGGACGCGGCGTTCCCGAACCAGTGGCCCGACGAGGAGGCCACGGGCCTGGACGGGTTCAGGGCCGACATGCTGGACTTTTACGACCGGTGCAAGGCGCTGCAGGGCGAGGTGATGAGGGCCATCGCGCTGGGGATGGGCCTCGACCAGGCCTTCTTCGACCGGTACGTCGAGCCGGGCAACAACGGGCTGAGGCTGCTGCGGTATCCCGGGGTCAGGGCCGAGGTCTTCAGGCGGAACCCGGGACAGGTGCGGGCGGGCGAACACAGCGTAAGCGGCAGAGCAGAAACTCGTCTCCTTTTTTTTGGTTTTTTCCCCCCCTTGTAGACCATACCGTGGGAACGGCGCGGCTGAAACTTTGTTACCCCCCCCCCCCCCCCGGACGCCAGGACTACGGCTTTATCACGCTGCTCTTCCAGGACAGCCGCGGCGGCCTGCAGGTCCAGTCGCCCACGGGAGAGTTCGTCGACGCCGCGCCCATCGAGGGCACCATTGTCGTCAACGCGGGCGACCTGCTCGCCCGGTGCAGCAACGACACCATCAGGAGCACCATACACCGCGTGGTCGAGCCGCCGAGCCACGACGAGGAGCACCCGGCCCGGTACAGCATTGCGTACGTATCCGATCGTTGGCTGAGCCATTCGCTGTGCTGCGTCCTCTCTTTCCCTCTCTCGCCCGCAGGACGCTGACACTTTTTCTTCTTTTTTTTTTTTTTCAAGATACTTTTGCAACCCCAACAAGGAAAGCTTCATCGAGACCCTGCCGGGCACCTATGCCACCGAGGAGGACAGGAAGTACGAGGGAGTCAACAGCTGGGCGTACCTGACCAGTCGGCTGAAGGCGACGTATTGAGTCGGAGGATGGGCATCGTCCATGGTCCGGCTGTGGGGGGTTTGTTGTGTGTTGTGCGTGTTGTGTACTGTGTACATAGAAGCAGCACGCAGCAGCAGCAGCAGCAGCAGTATAAAGTACTATAAGAAAGAAAGACGCGGCGACAAAACCCCACCGAGGCTTAATTTGCAATTTGATCAAAGTTTTGCAGAATCCAGAATCTGGAAACGCGGGAGAGAAAGAGAAACAAACAACCCCAACCCGTGACTCACCAGCCACGGCCACCAACCACGGCCACCAAGCCAAGAAGGGAAACCGGCCGAGAAAACCCCACATGGTGCGAAACTCCCAAACAACGTGTTTTGCAACTTTCCATCGTCCCGTTTCCCTTCCATCCACTCGTTCGTTCCATCCGGGCCAGCCCACCTCCCTTGCTCGAGGCAGCAGAACCCGCAGAGAAAGGAGATAGAGACGAAAGAAGAAAAGAAAAGAAAAGAGACAGATTAAAAAAAGAAGAAGAAGAAGAAACCCCATCCTCCCGTCGCCGCAATGGCCCAACAACAACCCAGGCCCGCCGCCTCGCCCCTCAAAACGGGCTACCTCGTCCTATACAACTTTGCCTCGGCCGTGGCATGGAGCGTCGTTCTCGGTCGCACAATCGGCCTCCTGTTCCTCGGGGGGCCGTCGGCCGTGTATGCCGGCGTGGGCGAGTGGACGAAGTGGACGCAGACGGTGGCCATAATGGAGGTTGTTCATTCGTTGCTCGGTGCGTCTTCTCCGCCTTTGTCGTCTTGTATGAAGATGAAGTGGGAAGAAAAAGAAAGAATGATGAAACAAAGTAAAGGAAGAAAAAAAAAATACCATCTGCGCGGCAAACTGACAAACTCTTGTCCCCCCCCTATCTAGGCATCGTGCGCGCCCCCCTCGTCACGACCATCATGCAAGTCTCCTCCCGCCTGCTCCTCGTCTGGCCCGTCGTCAACACATGGCCGTTCCTCGCCCTGTCGCCCTTCTACGCCTCCATGCTCATCGCCTGGTCCGTCACCGAGGTCATCCGGTACTCGTACTTTGCGCTGTCCCTCGCCGGCGCGCTGCCCCGCGCGCTCACCTGGGCGCGCTACACGACCTTTTACGTGCTCTACCCGCTGGGCATCACGAGCGAGTGCATGCTGGTGTATGGGGCGACGGTGCCGGCGGGCCAGAGGAGCGGTGCATGGGCGGGCGCACTGTATGCCATTCTGGCCATTTACGTGCCTGGTGGGTTTTCTTCTTCTTTTTTTTTTTCCCCTTCGCCGCCCTCTCCTTTACTTTAGCATGGGTTGTTTGCTTGTATTGGGGGTTTTTTTTGTTGCCCGGCTGACTCTTGTGGATGCAGGTTCGTACGTCCTCTTTACGCATATGATGAAGCAGCGTAAGAAGGTGATGCGCTCGCTTGAGACGCAACACACCAAGTCTCTGTGATGGGCTGAATCGGCACATTGACGTGGTTGACGAGAGCATGAACATGGGGGAGCGAGAAAAAGGAAGCCACTGGATTATAAGGTTAATATATCTATATCTATATCTTAGACTCGTACACGGCCTTGTGCAGATGAAGGATACGGAGGGGGGGGAAGTTCCCACGCGGACATGATGAATGCGGCATTTGCAGAATAAGCCAAAACAGAGGAGGGCAATCCTCGTTATTACGTCTTCTTGAAACGACTGGCCACGGCAGAACGCCAATTCGACTGGCATCCAACCCCCTTTTCCTCCCGCACCGGTGTCGAAACAACCCAGACCAACCCCCCCCCCCCATCCCGTTTATTACCAGCTCTCCCGCTCGACAAGACGCGCCCTTCTCTCCAGAACACGACGGCGTCGCTGCAACACAAATGTCCTCTGTACGTACATGTGTGCATTCTCATCCGTCCGTCCAATACACTTGCCTGCCATATCGTACACGGTCGGGCCGTCGTGTCTCTACCCGGCGGCACCTGCATCACCTGAGCCCACACGAATGCAATGGGAATGCAAGAGGGCGAGACGTCATCGCTATGGCGCTACGTCGCTCCCGTCTGCGTTGTGCTCGTCGTGCTTGGCCCCCTTGACCGCTTTGGTATCCTCTGCGGGCGTTTTGGTGTCCTCCACGATCGTTTTGGTGTCCTCTGCAATTATTTTGTCATCCTCTGCAGTCGTTTTGGTCTCCTCCACGACCGTCTTGGTGTCCTCTTGAATTATCTGGTTACCTTTTGCAGTCGTTTTGGTGCCCTCCACGATCATTTTAGTGTCCTCTGCGGTTATATTAGTGTCCTCCACGACCGTTTCGGTGCCCTCTTTAATTATTTTGTCATCCTCTGCAGTCGTTTTGGTGTCCCCTACAGTTATTTTGGTCTCCTCCACGATCGTTTTGGTGTCCTTTGCGATTCTTTTGTCATCTTCTGCAGTCGTTTTGGTGTCCTCGGCAATTATCTTGGTCTCCTCCACGTTCGTTTCGGTGTCCTCCATGCTCGTGTCGTACCACTCGTTCCGCGACCACTGTGCTATTAGGCCGGCGGCATCATGGGCCAGCTTCTCGTAGCCAGGGTTGTTTTGTTCGTCAAACATGGCTGGTTTGTTTTAGTGGGAAGACGGACAGAAAGGAGGGGGGGGGGCAAATGTAAAAAAAAAAAAAAAAAAAAAAAAAAAGGAGCCCGTACCCATGTGCGCCTGCGTCTCGTCCGCGGCCGCGTCGTTGACGGCCTCCATCCACTCTCCCGCGGTCAGCGTCTTGGGCAGATTGCAAAAGGTCCTCTGGGCGCCTAGCACGGCGCCCACGATGCTCGTCCGCTTGGAGGAGGAGGAGGAGGAGGAGGAGGGGGCAGAGGAGGCGGCCCTCCCCAGCCGCGTGTACAGGTTCGCGAAGCCGACGCCCAGGCCCTCGTGGAGGCGCACCATGCACCGCACGCGCCGCTTGAGCTCCTCGGCGCGGGCGAGGCAGCCCACGAACTCGAGGTGCGAGGCCGCCCACGACCACCCCTCGGTGATTTGCTCCCGGTTCTTCCACGCGGCGGCGCTGCCGGCGGCCACGGCGCCCGCCGCCCCGGCGTACATGGCCATCTTGCCCCAGGAGGCCCAGCCGCTTGCCGCCGCGGTGGTCGGCGACGCGGGGGGGTCGGCGGCCGGAGCAGCGGCGCCGCCGGCGCCCCCCCAGAGCGCAGACTTGAGCCCCCCGAGCTGCGAGAGCGTCGCCGCCGCGCTCTGGTAGTGGCCCTCCGCCCCGTGGGCGACCACCCCCGGCGACACGCCCAGGTACGGCGTGTCAAAGGCCAGCACGCCCTGCACACTCGGGAACATGATGCCGCTGAAGAGGGGCTCCTCGGCCTTCTCGACGCCCCCCTCCGTGTAGACGGGCTTGTCCGACGCCAGCGCGATGACCAGCTCCGCCGCCACGATGCCCCCCATCGAGTGGCCGATGAGAACGGTCCGCACCGAGGGCTCGACCGTCGGCGACGGCGCCCCGGAAGCAACCTCCATGTCTATGACTTTCTCCTCAAGCCTGTTCGCCCTCCGAGTCAGCAACCAACTCTAGGGAAGTAAAAAAAGGGGGGAGGGGGGGAAGGGGGTCTTGGTTATTCTCCCCAAACCCAAGACAAGACGACGAAACCCGAACAAGAAAAGGGCAAAAAAAAAAAAAAAAAAAAAAAGGGTGACGTACCAGTCGCGGAACCGGCTCACGCACTGTCCCAAGTTCCCCCTCGTCTCATACCGGGGGTAAACCAGCACTCGAACGTCCACCTTGGGCAGCTTCAACGCCACAATGTCACGCAGATGCTTCGCGAACCGGTAGTCCTCCCCAAAGGTCGACTCCCCGCCCTGCAAACCGAAAAATAATATGAGAAGAAAATAACAAGACCAATAATAACAATAGGAAAAGGGGGGTAAGGAAAGGAAGGAGGGGGGGGGGTTAAATGCAGACGTCTTGTGTCAAAACGCTGTGGAAGGGGGGGAGGGGAAGAAAAAAAACGTGTCCACACAACAACTCCCGACGTACCTTGAAGCCATGGATAAAACACAAGACAAGCGTCTTCTTCATCGTTTTACTCGTGTTCCTATTTTAGACGGAAGAGGCTCATTCTTTTTTTTCTTTCTTTTTTTTCCCTCTCCTTTTTTTTTCCCCTTCCCCTTGCGGATGTTGCAATGTCACGATGTTTGTTGCCTGGTGGTGGTGGTGGTGGTGGTCATGGTCATGGTGGGTTGTCCAACCAACTGCCAGGGTCGGCTTGTTGTGGCGGTGCTGCGGGATCCCGAGCCACTTACCACCTTAGCAACGTGGCCCGCCACCCTTTTCTTTGTTTCGACGCCGCCGTTCATGCTACTGTGTAGTAGATAATAGGTAGATACTACTTACTAGTAGTAGATAGTATTTGATTGCATCCGAAAATAACAGTTTATTTGTTGTTTTTTTTCGAATGCGTCCTTGCGCTATAACCTGCACTTGTCAAAACACACAGCGGTACTCTTGCTTTGTACAATCTTCTTCACCACAGCCTCTACTAAAGTACATTTTTCTTCTCATCTAGACATGATCAGCCGTGATCCTCTCTCTCTTCTGCCACGTAATCTGTCATCCGCCCCTCACCGGGTAATGTGAAATCGCGCCGTCTTGCCTTACCCATGGTATTGAAATTCGCCCTTCATCCGCCCTCTCCCCACCGAGAGCCGCTCTGTTTCCTTTGTTACACGTTTAAGAAAAGTCCTCGCCCCTGGAAAAAAAAAAAAAAAAAGTGGGATGGGAAAAAAAAAACGCCGATAAAATGTGTCGTCAAGCCATTGTGAAGGGAGAAGAAAAACAAACAAAAAATAAACTGCAGAATGGAGTCCAAGGGAACCCCGTGCCCGGAAGGAGGAAGATGAGAGAGGAATAAAAAAAAAAGATTTCATCAATTCCCAAGCGGTGACTTGCCCTCTAGCTTCATGAGATTGCTCTCTCCAGTGTGCTTTTCCCGCCGCGCTTGCTGGACAATTCTGCTTTCGTCACTCTCCGTCACTATGCACCGCCGACTTGGTACCATTAGCTGTTTCGCTGTTGCGGATGCTGCTCGATATGATCTTGATGCGGGTTCCGCTGGGCTGAGATGTACCTTCTCCGTTGCTCGAGGGAACAATAGATCCCGCCTTGCTGCCTCCATCTTCCAGCTCTTGCAATGCCGGGTGAGCATCTAACTCCTCTTGCATCTTCTTGGTGAAGAATTCCTGTAAAAGTAAAACAAAACCAGGTTAAACGGTGGCTCTCATCCGCATTTGGAGCACGGCATAGATCAAAATCAGTACTTACGTTCATCGTCTTGGCATCTTGGTACAGGATGCTGCCATCCTCGTTGTAGGTTTGACAGTTGCGAATCATCAGGTCGAAATCTTTCCGCAAGTCGCCCAGACAAGAATATTCCTCCTTCTTTATCCGAGTCTGGATCTGGTTCATGCAGATGGGACTCTGGATAATGACGTAGTAATCTGCGTATTCTCGCTTGGGAGGAAGCTTCACAAACGGCCCAATGATGAGACGCTTGCCAGCGTCCGACTCGTCATCCTCTGCGGGCGGCTCGAGGTCGTCAACCTCGAGATTCATCAAGCCGTCGTAGAGCGTCCGCAGGCTCTTTTGCAGGACTTCCCGCTGTTGGGGATTCAACCGTGAGTCCGAAGCTGCTGCGCCACCTTTGCTTGACCGCCCTTGAGGGCCACGTCGCTTCTTCGTGGGCGGCTCGTCGTCACCATCCTCGGCCTTGCGTTTTTCGTTCTTGCCGCCCGGCTTGCGACCGCGCTTCTTGGGAGTTTCCATCTCCTCCGTGCTTGCACGGCTGGCTGATGGTGAATTGTCCATCGAATTCATGATGGCCGTCCTCTTCAGCCTGTTGACCTCTCGCTTGTCTTTGCGGGCTTGCTTGCGGGCAGCAGCAGCTTCTGGGCTGTCCTCGTCATCGTCCACGGCCATCAACCACTGTTCTTCCGTGAGACCGTCGTCGTAGCGGACCTTGGTACGTTCACGGGCACCGCGACCCAGGACCGTGTCATCAACTTCTTCCTCGATCACGCTGCCTTCGTTCAGGTAGATGTCGGGCAGCTCATCCTCACCCATCAGCCGGGGTTTGGGCTTATGTCCTGAAGCCGTGCCGTAGGTGGGGTCTCGTGACCTCTCCTCGTCGATTTTCTGAAACACGACAATTTCGTCGTCACTTCGGGCGAGCATCATGTTGAGCTCTTCGTCCTCCATGTCGTCCTGCTCTCCGCTTTCGGCCATGTCGGCACTTTCGAGCAACGTACGGAGCATGGCGTCGCGATCGGTTTCGGATGATTTGTTGTCGAACCGACCAGCCTGAATGACCTTGCCGTCCATGTCGAGCTTGAACCGGGCACGTTCCAGGATCTTCTCTTCCACCGAATTGGAACTGATCAATCGGAGAATACGAACCTCATTCTTCTGGCCGATACGATGGGCACGATCCTGTGCCTGGAGATCCTGATGCGGGTTCCAATCCGAGTCGTAGATGATGACCGTATCGGCCGTCTGCAGGTTGAGACCCAGACCACCCGCACGAGTGGACAGCAGGAACATGAAGTACTTGGAGTTGGGGGCGTTGAACTCCCGGAGCAGGTCCGATCGCTCATCGGATTTCGTGGTCCCGTCCAGACGCAGGTACTCAAATTTTCGGTAGCGCAGGTAATCTTCCATGATGTCCATGATGGCTGTCATCTGGAAGAACATGAGGACCCTGTGTCCGGTGGCCTGGTACTTGGGCAAAATCCGGTCCAACAGCTCGAATTTACCAGCCGTTCTCCACAGCAGGTCATTGCTGACGCTCATTGGGTTCATGACGTTCTCGACCTCGTCAAAGACAAAAGGGTGGTTGCACAGCTTGCGGAGCTGCATAATCATGTTGCTCAGACCACGCGCGTTCGTCTTGCCACCCTTGCCATCGCTGACGATCAACTTGTTGTGCGTGACCATTTGCTTGTACAGCTTGGCTTGCAGGGCCGAGAACTTGCACTTGATGACCTTCTCCGTCTTGTCAGGCAGGTCCTTCTCCACATCCTTCTTCAGACGCCGGAGCAGGAAGGGCCGGAGAACCTTGTGCAGGCGACGAATGACCAGGATTTGCTCTTCTTCGGTGAGCTCCATCTTATCTTGACCACCGGTGTTGGCAAAAGGCGTGTTGAACCACTCGTCAAAGGTCTTGACCGACTTGAAGATATTGGGCAGGACGAAGTTCAGCATGGCCCAGAGCTCCGCCAAGTTGTTCTGCAAAGGGGTACCGGTGAGGATGAGACGGAAGCGAGTCATGTAGTACTGCGATATGGTGGCGCTGAGCTTGGAGTTGGAGTTCTTCATACGATGGCCCTCGTCGATGATCATGTGGAACCACTTGATCTTGCTGAGAATGGGACGGTCCTTGATGATGTACTCGTACGTCGTCAGCAGAACCTGGAAACGTCCCTGGCGGATCTTCTCCTGCTGAAGTTTACGTGCGTTCGGAGGACCCTTGTAGACAATCCGGCTGATGGACGGTGCCCACTTCTCGAACTCGAGATTCCAGTTGGTGAGAGTGCTCAGCGGGACGATGACGAGATACGGTCCGCTCTGCTGCTTGCGTTCGATGAGATACGTGATCAGACTGATGGTTTGAATCGTCTTTCCGAGACCCATCTCGTCGGCGAGAATGCCGTTGAGGTTGTTGTTGTACAGCGAAATCATCCACTGTAGACCCTTGATCTGGTACTCCTTTAGGATGCCACCGACGAGAATGCTGGCCTGCTCGGTGACCTCTTCCCTTACCCTGTGCGCAACAGCGTAGTAGTCGATCTTCTTGCCACTGTCCTCGTCATCTTCTTCGCTCTCTTCCTCCACGAACTGTTCAACATCTTCACCGTACGCCTCGGCGGCGTGGCGTTGCTGAGCCTTAACCGACGACGCCAACTGGTGCAGGAAGCCATCCGTCTGCTTGAGCAGGTGTGTGATACGCGTGTCCTTTGCTTGATCAAGCAGTTTGAAATACGCCTCCTCATCGTTTGCCTTGAGGGCCTGCAAACGCTGCTTGGCCGTTCTCTCGATACGCTTCTGTTCTTCCTTCTCGATGTTGAAATGCTGAGCGTACATGAGGCGGCTCAGCTTGTGTAACTTGCCTCTCTGGGAGCTGGCGCCATCGCGAATTTCTGCACGGTGATGGCAGATGGCGCGCAAAAAGTCGACGTGCTTCTTCTTCTCGCGGTGTTCACGGGCATCGCGCTGTTGCTTCTCAAGTTTCTCGGTGATGCGCGCTTCGCGGACGTTTTGCTTCTTCAGTCTGCGATAATGTGCTCGGTTTGTTGTCATGGCCAAGTTATCGTAATGCATCATTTGACGGCCAATCTTCTCTCGCAACGCCCTCTGTTTTGCGTAGAGGGCCAAGCTCTTCATCTCGATGATGGCCTTCCGCTTCAACGTATCATCGGCTTCGGGGTTTTCCTTGGAAGAATCCCAATGCGCCAGGTTGGCGGGAAGGTTTTTGAGTTCCGCATATCGCTGGCTCATGCGGTTGAAGATGACCACTTCTCTCTCATACCGAAGGTGGTCAAAATCGATGCCAGTCGGGAAGACACCTGGTATGAACCATCGATTCTTACGCTGTGTGTGATCGATATACTTGATCGATGATCGGATCATGCTGGTGCCATATGGCGACTTGATGGATTTATATGTGTGAGCCTTGGGTACAGGTGATGAAGAGTCTTCTTGAGCGGCGGATTCAGGGCCGGTTGACGAAGCCTTTTCGGGTTCTTGGCTGGGCTGGGTGGTCTTGACAGAGGTTTGGGCTGTATCGCCGGCCGTGGCTATCCGGCGGTGCCGTTGACTCAAGAAGGCATGCTGCACTTTCAGCGGGATGCCGGCATTCTTGCCGAGAAGCTTGAACGCCTGGATTTGTTGACGCAACAGAGCCAACTGTGGCTGACTAAAATGAGACGATGCCGGCACAGGTGCAGGCGCCGAGTTAGAAGAAGAGCCAGGGGTTGGAGTTGGAGTAGACGAGGCCCCTTGCGGAGGGCCGTTGTTCGCTTGGCCGCCAGTCTGCTGAATTCCTTGTAAGGGTCGACCACTTGACTGTGTACCATTGGACAATTGCAGTTGCTGCTGGGTTTGGGGCTGCTGGTGTTGTTGTTGTTGTTGTTGTTGTTGTTGTTGTTGCTGCTGCTGCTGCTGCTGTTGCTGTTGTTGCTGCTGCTGTTGTTGAAGAAATGCTTGGTGGTTCTTGCGCACAGTTTGTTGCTGCTGAAAGTTGACGAGGAAGTTGGAGAGCTTGACATATTCTGGGTCGGTGTTGGGAACACCTTGTTCCTTCATGTACTTCAGCTTCTGTGAGAGACAAATCGTTAGTCATCGTCGCAGCAGGCAACTTTTCCGGACAGAAATCTAGTGAGAGTGGTCGGTGGTCGACTCCCAGTTGCATATACGTACGCTGAACATCTCTTCAGCTTGCTGCCTCGTTGTGGCAACAAGCATTGACGCGCCTGGGTGCTGCACCGCGGGCGGAGCTTGCACCGACGCCATGTTGGTTGATCTGTGTATTCGATTTGTGTCCAAAGCAATTCACGTGGATGAGTAATAGTGGTTGTTCTTCGCCTATTGACGGTGCATGACGATGATATACCTGCGTCAAGGGTCGGCGTCGCGAGATTGAAGGAAGACTGACGCGCGCGCCGTGTGTCCCAGAAAGAGAAGGAAAACGACAGTCAAATGCGAAAGAGGAAGAAGTCAAAAAAAAAAAAAAAAGGCGAGCGTCGCGTCAGGGCTCAATCACAATGGAGGAGCGCTGCGCAGAACAGCAAGCCGTCGAAGAGAGAGTTTGTCGCCGTGGGGTGGCGCGTGAAATGCCAATTTGATACGAGCTGCAGCCGCGTTGAAATGGGCCGTAAGCCGGCCGATGAGGCGTGGGGGGGGGGGGGGGGGGCAGAAAAGGGCAAAAGAGAAAAATGGCAAACCCGCAGCCTGAGGCTTGGAGACGACGAGGGAGTAGGAAAAGTGTGAAAACGGCGACGTGGCGCGTCGGGGAAGGTGCCTCGAGCGCGGGATGGGTGGAAACTCGCGTGCAACACGGCGATGGCGAGGCTTGGAGATGGTTGCCGATGGTTTGCGAGGGGACCTGGCGGTTTTTCGGGATGCGCGCGCGCTTCCTCGCTGATTGATGATGGGGGAGTGGTGAAGACACAAACCGACAGGATTGAGCGTGACGGCCGGTGCGGGCTGTGGACGCATGACCACAGTACTTTTCAGCACGGCTCCAGCGCAGGCCGAATCCCAGCCGACCCGCCGCAAACGCCGCAAACGATTGGCGCTTTCAGTCATGGATGTATGGTCACGTGATAGTTCTTTGAGCAACAAGGGGTGCATTTGTCGTATTATGTAATCGTAGCTGTGCTTGGCGACCTCCGTTGGTTGCGGAGAAAGCAGCGTCTGATACGAATGTTGGAATACAACCCTCCATATTACATCGCAATATATGCCCTTCACTGCTTGGTTCAAGAGGTCAACTGTCTTAAATCAGGCGGACCCACCAAATTGTGCCGATTGACACGCGAAAGACAATTTCTTTGACCCGAAGGGGCCCCAAAGGGGCGCATCCGTGGAAACAAATCTTTCCGGCCAAGTCGAGACGGGACCGGACATTTTGCGGATCCTTTCTTTAGTTGCGGCGGAGGCGATGGCTACGCAGCCGCCGCCGCCGCCGTGGCGTGGAGGCTCCAGTGGGCGGTAGGGAGATGTACACAATCACCCATGGATGGTGCTTTTTTTTTAATGAAAAAAAATCTGGTCATATGTTGTGACCAAGAACCTGTAAAATCTTCATCTTTTGGTTTTCTTCTTGTCTGGCCCGTCTTCGTCATCGTCACTGAGATCCGCGTATTGCGTCTTGGGCTGTGTTTTGCTCCAAGCCTTTGTGAAGATTGGGTCGCTTTGCGCCTTGTCGGCATATTTCAGAAGCGCCTCGCGAGGATCCTCATGTAACATGCGAGCTAGCGGAATGTTCTCAATGAGATGTTTCTCATCTGGCTGATTCTTCTGGAAAGGCGTCTGTTGTGGAATATGAGGGCGGCGGGGGTCCTTAGAGCGGCCGGTCCCGGTTATTCCCGCCTTTCGAGATCCAGCCAGAGCACCGGGCGTGATGATTGAGTCACCCGACATGCCAATGCCTTGGTCCACGGTCCGGCTTGGATCATCGTCGATATGTCTTTTCTTAGGCGCTCTGGACATGACTTCCACGGCGCCACGGGTCGATTTGGTAGGGTTGTATAGAATATGGGTTTCGGCGTTGGCTGAGCCTGTAACGATCTGGTTGATTTTCGGGTGCCAGTTGACGGTGATCAAGGCTGATCCAGGTGTGATGGGCGTGACGTGTTCGGGCCGAAGGTTGCCAGGGTTGAGTATGTGTAGATGGCCTGTCTCGGAACCGGTGATGATGCTCGTGGAGTCTGGCGAGTAGCGAATATTGCTTGTTGAATAATGATCCGACGTCGACTTGTGGGAGACGCTGACAAGAGGCTTGACAAATTTCCTGGTGTCCCATAGTTTGATCAGATCGTCTCCGCCTCGGGTGACAACCATCCGACCATCCGACGAGATATCGATGCCACTGGTCCAAGTTTGCGGCTGATGTGCATCGCGGATTTCGCCAGCAGGTCTTGCAAAAGGACCATTACCGCCATACATGACAAGAGTACCGTCAAGCGCGGCGCTGACCAACACATTGTTTCCACCCTGAGAAGGCGTGCCCCATGCGACCGCCGTCATCTTCGTCCTGCCGGCTGATCCTGCGGCCTTTGACTTGAACACAACCACCTCTTTTTGCGACCGCTTGTTGTTGACATCCCAGATTCGCAAAGTGCTATCGGTGCCGGCTGTGACGCAAATGTTCTTGTCCGCGGGATGCCACGTTCCGGCTGTGATTTCAGAAATGTGGCCCTTGGTATTGTTCATATCCCTGAGGTACATATCGCCTTTGACGAACTCCGTCAGGATCTGGCCATCACGGGACATGATCTTGGCTTGTGGGTGCGCAGAGATGCACAAGAAGGCCCCTCCAGAGAGCGGACTGAATTCAATGTGATGGACCGGGTGTGACTCGGCTGCCGCCGCAGATTTCCTCGTCTCGTAGGGATCCACAGTTTTGAAAGCTCGCAAGGTAGATGGTGTCATGGATGCAAAATCATAAAAGTTGACCACGCAGTCCAAAGACCCAGTCAACAGCCGTCCTCCCGCCGGATCTAGAGACACGGTCGTTACTGCGCGACTATGTGTCTTCAAAACAAGTTCGTGAGATATAGGATACTCGTCTGCACCGTCGGAATCATCATCGTCATCGCTGTCTGTGTCGCTGTCTGTGTCGCTGTCGGAGCTGTTTGCTCGCGAGTTCTTCGCATTCGATTCTTTGATACATCTCGCAGCAGTGGTCGCTGTGTTGTCCGTTACTCGTTTGCTTTGGTCAATTTGGGCCGCAATATTCGCTTCCTCGGACTTTTTCCCGAATGAGGCTGGAAGAAAAGATCGCATGGGATCGTCTTCGGCCAGTTCAGAGGCGTCAATTTCGCGATCCTCATCACTAGACATGACTGCGTTTTCTCGCTTGAAAGGTCAGTAGTCTCGGAACACGGCGTGATTAACGAGGCTGGAAATAATATAATGCCCAGAGGCTAATAGCGAGTGACCAGTCACGTGGAGATGACGATTTCTGTACTACTATGGTACATACTACTACGTAGTACGTAGTAGTACGTAGTACGGTTGACGATGGCTGGTTGTGGGGGTCTATTTAAAATGCACCAGCTCAGCTTCACGTAATCAGTGCCATGAACCTCCCACATCCCCATCCCCACACTGTGACGGCCGAATCCAATCGATCTACTATGTATGATAGACGACACAGATATCTGTTAGTACTAGTAGGCAACCCGGGCTACGTCCGCATCTCTTAACTCTCCGGTACCGACAGCTGTGACGCCTACAGCTGTCGGCCAACACCCATGCTAATTTCCCAGAATCGTACGTTTCAATTGTTGACGTAGTTTTTGTTGTGGGTTAGTGGATGGCGTTATATGGGGAAGGAGCTCAGAAGGTCGCGCGCGTTTGTACTACGTAACAACGACTCTGCCACACTTCACGACGTATTTAAGGGGCCACTCTGTAAGCTTCGCTCTGCCCTGGCTCTACGAACCCTTGCAATTCATGGTAAGTAGTAGCGTGGTCAGCGCGGTGTGTCCGGCGCATCTGTGTCCTCATATATCCGCATAGTGCAATTACTGGCGGATCTTTCGACACGTTACAAAGTCACGGGGCTGTTAATGTCCCCACGCTGCGTCCAATATCACTTGGCAAGGTTGCTGGGGGACCCTAGACACGGACCTCGTTGGTCCATGACAGCATCTCAAGTCTTGCCTAGTACTTATACTGTGTGCACTGAAAACACGGGACAATGCGCTACTACGGGTGTTTATTCAGAGCGTGCAATTGGTCTCTATCATGAGTCATAAGCACGATGTCAATTTAAGCACTCGGCAGTTGCGAGGCCAGGGTTGTAAGCACCCTCCCCTCTAGTACTACTGGCTGGTACTCTGTTACCTCAGGCGACAACCTTGGATTAGTATCTTCATCACCACTCAACTGCGGACATGGCTCATACTGGAGCGCAGTCGGCGACGCAGAAGGGCCACCCCTCTTCAGCGCCGAGGTACCATGGTAGGTGTTTCCTGACGCGCTTAGCTTTGCATTGCTGACAACGCAAAGGTAATCCTCCTTCTGGCATCCAAAAATCAAGGACCTCCCAAACCTCGGAAACTTCCCAAACCTTCCCAACCTCACTACCTCAAAAGCGTCCCGTCCCAAAACACGTCGAGTGCATACAGCCGCGATGGCCCTCAAAAAGCCAGAGTTCAACTCAGCAGGTATGACTCACTCACTGCATACATCGTTTTATAGATATAGAGACTGAATACCTTAGGACCCTGAAATGACTGGCAAAGACGGTGCTAAACGACCCCTCGACGCCTCTGGTCAAGAACCCAAGTCAAAGAAGCGGCCACGTCGATCATCTGAATATCCTCCGTTGCGAAAGAGCCCAGAAAAGCGTATAGATTCTCAGGACAGCCCCAACCCAATCAACCCAATCCAATTTTGGGTCAAAGAAGGGTATTGGCCACATAGTTACTACCAACCGAAGATGGAGCATCTGTTCGCAAAAAAACGGTCCGTCGCTTCTCTAGATCACAAAATATCGAGCTCTCCATACTGCAATACCCATTATCAAACTCTTCTTGCTACTCAAGATAGTTTCATGAAGAAGTCTATACTCGACGTTACGACCTCCAGCAAGGCGGTTGTTGAGATGCTCCTTGAAAAAGAGCAGACGGTTCCGACGAATTCTCTATTTCGGAGTGACATTTTTGAAACTACATGCCAAAACATTGAAGAAAAGAATGAGTCCCGGGTTCTTCAAGACGTTTCCCGGCTCATAGTCCCTTCGGCCGAGAGCCTTGCCACATTTGGCGCCAAGCATCTTGATATATTAGCTGAAAGTGTCGACGACGGCTGGAGTAACTCGATTCCCATCTCAGGCCCCCATCCCCAACCTAACTACTCCGTAGGTTTCGCAAGAGTGGCCTTCAGCAATGAACAACTAGCCAAGCTGTCTCCATTTCTGGGCGATTTTCTCGTCGCAGACCGATCCTATTTCATGGCAACATACTACATGTGTTTCCCGTTTCTGACGTGCGAAGTGAAATGCGGTACCACTGGAATTGACGTGGCTGATCGTCAGAACGCTCACAGCATGACTCTGGCAGTCCGGGCTGTTGTCGAGCTCTTCCGTCTTGTTGGCCGGGAAGCCGAGATTCACAGGGAGATACTGGCATTTTCTGTCTCGCACGACCACAGGTCAGTACGGATCTATGGGCATTATGCCATAATTGATGGCAAGAACACCAAATTCTACCGTCATCCAATCCATAGTTTTGACTTCACCGCCATGGGTGGCAAGGAAAAATGGACGGCGTATCGTTTCACAAAAAATGTATACGAGTCGTGGGCGCCTTCTCATTTCAAGAGAATATGCTCAGCTGTCGACCAGCTGCCGATACCCCCGGAGTTACCCTCGAACTCCGACGACCTGTCGTCGTCAGAAACCGGAGTCTCCGAAGGATGGTAGGGTCATTGTGTGACTCTGAAAATGCGGAGGCTGTTCCATCTTGCACGGGGAGAGCTGGTCTTGCGACAACCAAGATTTAACTGGCTACATCAACAACATTGCTGTCACACGGTCGCGTCTTCACATAATCAGACACGATGGGGGGGTTGGTGGTGAAAGAAACAGAGGGTATGGAATATATCCAATAGAGGTAGTGGGCTCTGTAGTAAAGTCAATGCGATGAATTGTTCCACGAAGTGAAAGGGCAACGACTTCTGGCAAAATACAGGAATCTTTACTACCATGTAGATGTTTCATTCCTGGTGTAGGGTGCAGAGCTGCACACATCGTGTCGTGGATATCAACTTCTTTTCAACTCCGGATTCAGCTTAGGCTAGACCGACCCCCCCCCCGCCCTTCTCGCTCCGCGTTCTCGACAAGAACACACACTCACACACAAAAAGAAGAAGAAGAAAGAAACGATCGGCCATGCTCGTTCTTACACTTCAATCAGACACCGCTTTCCCTTGGGGTACATCAAGAAAATGGCAGCCTGTTCCATATCACCATCTGACATTCCCTCACGGGTAGACACACGGGCTGCGGGAAATTCCAGCAGGAAGCGCGCAGCGGCTAAGCGGAGCTCAATGTATGCCAAATGCAGTCCGATGCAAGCTTTTGGGGGGTTTTTTTTTTTCCCGGGTCAGCAACACGCACACTTTTCTTGCTTCTCGGGGATGGCTGGTTGTTCTGCCGGAACTTACTTCTCGAGCCGCGGCCGAATGGCATGAATGCCTCCTTCATGGCCTTTGTGGGATTGGCCCACCGGGCGGGATCGAAGTGGTCCGGGTTCTCGAAAATGGCCGGGTCGCGATGTACCGAGTACGCCTGGGCACCAACACTGGTGCCCTCGCGAAGGTAGTAGCCTCCGATGGTGGCTCCGCCGGCGGGCACCACGCGCGGCAGTGTTGACGGAACGGACGAGTAGAGACGGAGCGTCTCCTCGACCGTCTGGTTGAACAGGGGCAGTTCTCGCAGGTCGGACTCTGTGAAGCCCCCGGGCAGGGTGCGGAGCTCTTGGAGGAGCGCATCCCGGAGCCGGGGCCTCTTGCACACGCACCAGATGAGGTAGGTCAGGGTGTTGGCGGTCGTGTCGCTGCCGGCGACGATGAAGGTCTGGGCATTTGTCATGATGTCATCGAAGCCGATCTTCTCGTCCTCCTCGGCCTTGAACAGCCTCGCGAAGAAGGTCTCCTTCGCGTTGTGGGGGTCGGCCTCGATTTGCTTCTGGTATCGGCCGAGCGACTGCTTCGCGTACTCGGCCAGGCGCCTGAATATGAGGATCTTGCTCTTGAAGAAGGGAAAGAAGGCGCTGTGCCTGGTGGCGAGCCTGAAGAAGAGAGGGAAGGCGATGCGGTAGGCGGACAGCAGCGAGACGTTTTCAAGATCTTCCACGTATTGGTTCTTCTGTAGGTTCCGAAAGCATGGTCAGTATTCTCTTCTTGGGAGTAGGGGGTCCGGATTGACGGGAAAGAAAGAAGAAAGAAAAAGAAGAAAAAAAAAGAAAACCGGTTCGGCCTGCCTACCCTGCCATTCTCCAGCATCTTGAACGATTCACCAAACGAAAGCTCGCCAATCACGTCTGTTGTCAAGAACAAGAACCACTTGAAGACGTCTACGACGCCACGGGTCTGTGACTCTTCCTTCATTCTTTGGATGGCCAGCTCGACATGGTGTGTTACCTGGGCCATGGCGAACTTGAGGGAGGTTTCCGACATCTGGGCGGCCAGGAGCCTCCTCAGTTTCCGATGGAGCTCCACATCAGTGGTGCTGAAGATGCTCTGGACGGGCCGAGCTGTGAGAAGCTCGTAGAACCTGCTCTTGCGGTACGTTTCCCTCGTGGAATAAATCGTCTTGATGGCGTTGATGTCGGCCACGGCAACCGCGTTGGGGGCCACTCGGACTATCGGGCCTGCGGAGCCGACCGAGGTGGTTAGACGCGAAAACAGTACGACGTGTGTGTGTGCGTGTGTGCGTGTGTGTGAGAGAGAGAGGGTTTTCAGGAGGAGCAGAAGAGCACGACTTGCCGTATTTCTTATGCAGGCCGTGAATGTAGTGCACGTCATGCTCGTAGAACCAGTGGTAGCGGGACACGACGTCTGTCCATCTTGAATACCAGGGGCCGGGCACCCTGGCGGTGGGATTCGAGAGAGCTGTGTATAAGACCTTGAGGAAAGAGAGAGAGCGTCAGAAGAGAGATGGCGCGAAGGAGGTCTGTTCCCCCCCCCCCCCCGGGTGCATGCATTATATACATGTATGTATGTATAGGACGGGTCCGTGGAGGGGGAAATACCAACGTAGAACAAAGCCAGAAGCACGGCCGAGCCAAATAGATGCGCGTACGTCATGGCGTCCGTCCCTCTTTTGGGTGGTTTTTTTCTTCTTTTCTTCTTCTTCTTCTTCTTCTTCTTTTTTTTTCCAAATAAAAAAAGCAAAATAATAATAGTAAAGGCAAACACTCTTCTTCTTTATTTTTATTTTTTTTTCAGACGAGGGGTTGATGGACAACGCGAGACGGGAAGGAATGTCACGCACCTCTGGTCTGTCTACTACGTAGTATATATATTCACCCTCGGAATAAGGGCTCGCACCGCAGACAGCCGGCAGGGTTGACGCATCGCGTAGGTTCGTTCGCCTCATCCCCATCCCTCTTCCCCACTATCATGCCGTTCTCTCTCTCTCTCTCTCTCTCTCTCTCTGTGTGTGTGTGTGTGTGTGAGTGTGTGGGTGTGTGACATGCCGTGTTTTATTTTATTTTTATGTTTTATTTTATTTGGTCCTCAAGAAACCGCGGAGCAAATAGGATAAATCGGTGGTGAGCAAGCATTGTGAGGGGTGTTTCGCCAAAATGGTTGCTTGGTTCTTCAGCTTGTTTCCTCTTTATTTCTTTTTTTTTTCCATTTTGACTGTTTCATTCCGCTTGTTTTCCTTTTCCCCCCATTTTCCTATGACTTTTTCTTTTCTTTCCCTTTTTTCCGGACGTCGCCTTCTTGCGCACGTATTACGTACTTTCCGCCTCGCCATAAACGAATTACTCGATGGGGGAAATGTTCTACCTCTACGTAAGAGGTACCTGGTCCGCAGACCCACTACCGCATACCCAAGACTACGAAGGGGTAGGTAGACAGCAAGTAAACCCGTACCAGTGAAGTGAGCGGGTGTGCATAACGTATTAAGCGTTGAAGCCCAGCCCGCCACATCCGTGCAGCGAAAAAAAAAGCAAAAAAAAGCAAAAAAAAAAAAAAAAAAAAAAAAAAAAAAAAAAAGGGGGTCGAAGGAGGCAGACAGAGAAGGCTCAATGACACCCGATTATGCTGTCTCGTGATGGACGACCATCGTATTACGGACATGGCGAACGATGCAACGCCGATCGGTCCACCGATCGGACTTTTTCGGCGCAGACAAATAGCGCCGACGATGGTTCCCGTCCAGCTCGTGCAAAGTGAAATGTGGAAATATTGCGTGCATGTAAGACGGACGTTTTTTTTTTTTTTTTTTTTTTTTTTTGCAGCGAGGCATAAAACAAACAAACGAAATAAAAAGGAAAAAAAAAAAGTTTCACTGGAGGCTCTCGGCGGGAAGGGGAAGGGGGGGTTGGGGGCTGAGGCTACACGAGACGACGGGTTATGCGAAAAACGGCAAAAGTGCCAAAAAAACACGTGTACGTGGGGGAGGGGAAAGGGGGGAAGGGGAGGGGGGAGGGGGGGGGGAATAGGGTGATCGTGCAGCCATCGGCATGTCAGAGCAAGGGATCAAGAAAAAAGAAAAGAAAAAAAAACGCCCTGCCGTAGTCGTCCGACCGGAGGCTGCATATCGTGATACCTCGCATCACAGCCGCGGTATTGTCCCATCCTGGAGTCTGCCTGGGAACCAGGCGTGAATGCCACGAGCAATATACAAGGATCAGACGTGCTGTTGCTAGCTCTTTGCAGTCCTGGTTCTGGTTACTTCTTCCCTTCTGACGAGTCAAAGGTGGCGAGCCGCGCGGAGCTGCAATACCACGTAGTAGTAGGCATGTGTTCCTCCTCGGGCTTTAGGCTCAATGAACCTTGCCGCGCCGGTTGCCCTTTCACGGTTGGTCATGATTCATGGCACATGGAACCTGCTCGCACCGGTCTGGTGAGAGGGTTGGACGTGAAATACGTTGGCTCGACTACTAATAGTAGTAGTAATAAGTAAGTAAGTAGTAGTAAGTGGTAGTAGTAATAATAGAATCATCAAGTCTGGCCGTCAGGGCTGCCGGCAAGCAAACAGCAAGACTACGGCAGACATCTCGAGGCAGATGAGTGTAACATGCATCTGTCGGGCAGAACGGAAGGAAAGCGAGACAAAGGAACGAATGTATAGCGAGAACGAGACAAGGCCGTTTGCTTTCCCATCCTCCCCCCCCCCCCCCTCCTTGGTTGTCTCAATTCCGCACCCCTTCCCCGGCAAAAAAACCCGCTCCCGCGTCAACCAAAACCCTCTTTTATATCTTCTTGGCCGCCCATCCGATGCGCTTCTGGCCGACGTCAAAAACAACAAAGCCCGCCTTGAAGGCGACGTCACCAAGAACGTTGACACCCGAACCCTCGTTGCTCTGGATGCCGCCGAAGCAGACATTCGGTCCGCTCTTTCCCAGATTGATCAACGAGCCAGGGATGGTCCTGACGGTGTTTCCCATGTAAAAGTTGAAGTCGGGCAACTTGGTTTTGCAGTCAAACACAACGCCGCCGACGTTTTCGTCGTAGTGTGCGGCGGGCACGGCGCCGTAGTAAGCTTGGACGATCCTGTCGTCGAGCGAGATGACAGAGCTGCCCGTGTCGACCAGGAGGGGGAAGGAGTGCTTGCTGAAGTGACCGCGGCCGACGGAGAAGCCGGGGCAGTTGAAGGTCCAAGTACCATCGTTGCCAACGGGAGCGTACGCGATGTCTCCGGTGTACTTGGAGTGGTCGATGTAGCCAAAGTCGAAGGATCCGTCTGCGGGTGGGAAATGCGGTTAGTCTTTTTGCATCCCTTTTCACCATTTCCCAGAGGTCTCCCCCCCCCCCCCCCTCCTCTTCCGACGCTATTGCGGAGCGGCGAATTATACGTACCGGCCTGATGCTTTAGGTCAACGGTGAACAGCGGCTCTTTGAGAAACTGCCGGGCGTTGTCGAAAAAGGTCTTCTGACGGTCGGGCGACACCATGTTTCTGCTGCTGGAGGCCAGGCCGAGGATGCCCGACAGCGCGGGATCCACGTAGAACTTCTGCGACACGTCCAGCGCCACCTCGATGGCCTGGTTGGGGACCTTGAGTGCGCCGAGCGCGGCGACGTCGGTGTAGACGACGCCCTTTGACGTGCTGGAGTCGCCGTAAGTGATGGCCCACGTCTGGCCACTGAGGAGCTTGGATGTCGAGCTCTTTCCCGGCAGGTACAGCTTCTGGTGCTGCTGCTCCTTGGTCGCGTTGCTGTACACCCAGAAGTCGGATGAGCCCGTGTCGAAGATGACGGGGATCGTCTGTGGAGGCGTACCGATCTGTATCTCGGTCAGGTACTCCAGGTCATTGGCCGTGGGGGACGTGGTGCCCTCGCCTGTGGCCCGTTTGCTGAGATGCGGCGCGACGGCGTTGGCGAGATCGGCGGGAAGCGGCTTGCCGTGTTTGAGGTAGGTCTTGGCCAGCGCGAGCGGACCATTTCGGTTGAAGTCGCTGTTGTGGGCGGCCTTGACGGAGAAGGTGCCGGCGTTGGCGGCGGTCGGGATGCTGGCGGCCGAGACGACGCTGCTGGCCACCACGAGGGAGACGAGGAAGGAACCGAAGCTCTGCATGGTGAAGAACAGATGCGAACAAGGAGAGACTGAAGAGTTGGACAAGATTCGACACAATTACAAAATCATATGAAAGAGGACGAGGAAACAAGCAACAAAGACGGCGTTAAAGGAGTGTGGGTGATGATGCGCGTACGTCGTCAAAGACGCGGACTTTTTTTCTTTTTTTTCTTTTTGACATCGACCGACAAGGCGGCAGCATCTCATGCTATTTATTCCTTTCCAACACGACACCCTCTCAACCACCCCCATCCATGGCTGGCTCGTCAGGTAGCCTACGGGTCTTTCGTCTCCGGTGGCTATGCCTCTTCGGATCCACGAAACTAGCATGGGAGGTCCGAGGCTGTCTCCAAGGGAAGCCCTACCCGAAGGAGCTATATTTGCCAGACGCGCGTGAGGAGACGGGAAACATCCGTCAAAGATGTAGAAGGAGAAGAATGGAAAAGAAGGAAGACTAAAATAAATAAAAGGGGACGGGCTCCACTCCAAAGGAAGAGGGAGGATTGGGATTTTTTTTTAAAAAAAAAAATAAAAATAAAACCATACTAGAAAAAAAAAAAAAAAACGAAAACACAAGTCCTTGGGACTAGCAGACGTGGTAATCTGTTTGGTGAGGTTTGATTCGTGCGTAGCGAGCCGTCACAATGCGTTCGAAATAAGGGCTTAAAAGAGAGAGCCCCTCCCCCCCCCCCCCCCTGCTCAATCGGGACTCGGCTCGGCAGCAGAGACTGAAGTTTCGGCAAACAACATCAACTTCCCTGTTGCCAGATAAGAGAGGGACGGATGGCGTGCGTTGGTGTGGCTGTCACTGGCAGCACGTAAGCCTATTCCTCCGTGAAACAAGCCGTCATGTCTCTCGTCCGAGCTATGTATGACTGGGGTCTTCCACGGATCATGCGACGGACGACTGGCCTCGACGGCTCCGCTGGATAAAGCCAGACGCAGGACTGGGGTTGCCAATTTGGGCTTCAGTGAAGTCGTCTCTCGTCCAGGGGTCGGAAATTGGAAAACTCACCCCCGCGCGGTTTCCGTCTTGTCAGTGTCACCATGTTCCACGGGCTGCGCTGCTTGCTGCTTGCTGTCTGGGGAGCCGTCCGTCGCCAGTACACAACTGTTTCCGCCCGGTTGGTATTTAACGTTTGACGCACGTGCTCTTTTCCCCCATGTCGCATCCGTTCTGTCGTAGCTGGGGTGAATGTGTGGTGTGTGGTGTGTGGAATGGGGATTTGAATGTGAATGTGAATGTGACTGCTGCTCGGGTGAATTTTACCATGTATCATTTATGCCAGAACCCAAACACGCATCTTCTTCTTTTTCTTCTTCCCCCCCCCCCCCCCCCAAATGCAACCTTGTTGATTGGCTGCGCAGTTGCTTCGCACAACTACTGGCCCACACAGCCTCCGGGAGAAGAAACCAGATGATCTCGATTTCCGATTTCCTCGTTGGAACTCTTTGGTTCTCCCGCACCACGTCATCTCAAGGGTGAGCCCTGCAGCGCGGCCGTAATTTCGCGACATGCCTCCGCCTTCGCATCCGCCAGACGAAGAGGACCATGATGAGCAGTACGCCTCCTCCGAGGACTCCGACTTCGCCCCCGATGCAGCACCGGAACCCGCATCCGATGAATCTGACTCGGAAGACGACGATACCGCCGAGGGCCCCTCGAAACGAAGGCGCACAGAGGCAGCGGCGGGTGGAGCCAGCGGCGAGGACAATGGCTACGACAACTCGGGAGACGAGCTGGTCATCAGCAAGGGGCAGAAGAGACGCAAGCGCGCCCTGGAGAAGGGTCAGCTTGTCGACGAGGATGGTGGCCAAGGCGGACTGGTCAAGACCCGCGCACAAAGAGCAGCAGAGTAGGTGTATACACACACATGAATGCGCATCATTTCTTTTGATCGGAGCAATCCTTCTGTTCTGACACATGCTTTCAAAAAAAAAATATAAAGAAAGGAGGAGCGCAAGTACGCCGTCAACAATGAACCCGTCACGATCGACGTAGATGCCGTCTGGGCGCAGATGATGTCGGGCGAGGCGCCGAAGCCCAGCAAAGACTCTCCAGAGACGACGGGAGGAGAACACGGAAAAGTCACAGCCACGCGAGAGCGAGCCGACAAGAGCGGCGGCACCAACGCGTCCGTCGACGCCGCTCAGTCCGACACGATCCGCATCAAGCGGACATACAACTTTGCCGGCAGAGTCCACGCGGAGGAGAAGATCGTGGCCCGTGACTCGGCAGAAGCCAAGCTCCATCTCGCCTCTCTTCAGGACGGAGACGCCCTGCCCGACTCGGACGTGTCGCCGACGAAGCGCGCGACGAGGAAGGCCTTCCGGTCTTCGTTCGAGCCCGTGCTGGACAGCGGCCCGGGGCGCACCGATCTCAACCTCGGCCTGGCGGCGAGGATCCAGGCCGGCAGAGAGGCGCAGGCGAGGAAGCTCACCACCGTGGAGAAGAGCAGGATGGACTGGGCCGGCTACGTGGACAGGGAGGGCATCAAGGACGAGCTGGAGCTGGCGGGCAAGTCCAAGGATTCATACGCTGTGCGGCAGGACTTTCTTGCGAGGAGCGAAGCACTTCGGGAGGCTGACGCGAGGAGGGCTCGCTTATCAACGAGGTGATGGAGATTCGCGTCGAACGCAGTGTTTCTTTCTTTCCTTTTTTTTTTTTTCTTCTTCTTTTCGTTTTCTTCTTCTTTTTCGCATCGCATCGCGTCGCATCGGCGTTGGGGGTGTTCTTTTCTTCTTTTTCCCTTTGTACCCCATTTGACATTAAACAGTACTCTGTATGACCAGAAGAAAGGCGAAAACAAAAATACTAGACGACAAAGCATTATGAAAGCGACATCTCAACGATACACCAAGTGAAAAGAAAAAAAAGTGCAGCTCTATTATTCATTCGCAGCAGGTTTCGCCGCAGCATAGAAAGAAAAAAAAAATCGCACTTCATCTGATTGTCATCAACAAACCTGACGTAATCTAGCAGAAGAGAAGAGGGCAAAAAAAAAAAAAAAAAAAAAAAACCACCCACGCCGTCACGCTAACCTCGAAAAACCCACCCACTCCAACCACTTGACCATCTCCTTGCTATCACCCCCCCCCCCCAAAAAAAAAAAAAAAAGAACAGAAAAAGAAGAAAGGAAGGGAAAAAAAAAAAGAAAAGCGAGCAAGAAACCCCCAATCCCTCCACCACGAGACCACCACACCACAAATGGCCGTCCCGAGCAAGCGCAAGGCCTCGCCCGAAGAGCCAGCACCGCACGTCGACGCAAACGACCTCCTCCGACGACACTTTGAATCGCGCTTCCTACCCATCGTGGACGAGTCCGCGGGGCGAGAACCAGTCCATAGGGGGCACGATAGTCCAGCGCGGCAAGAGGAGGGCGACGACGACGACGAATGGAGCGGTCTCTCGGATGAGGATGACGCGGGGGGACGGGGACACGACGACGGGGATTCTCTGGATGGGGCGGCCCGTGGTGAAGAGGGTATGCAGGAGATGCGCAGACATGAGACATGAGGGGGGATGACGAGAAGAAGAAGAAGAAGAAGAAGAAGAAGGATCGATGCTGACGCCATTGTTCGGGAACGCAGCGACCCCCGAGATTGAAATAGTAGACCATTCGCGACCGCACATCCCCAAGGAACCCGCCATGACGAAACGGGAATTAAAAGCATTCATGGTTCGTCTCCGGCTCCAGCAAAGCCAACCAGACCTCCTCCCCCCCCTTCTCCTCCTTCTCCTTCTCCTCCTCCTCCATCTCCTCCTTCTTCAAAAGCTAACCCCCCCCATCCGCTCCCCAGTCCTCCCGACCGCCCTCCTCCGACCAAACCTCCCAACCCCCCCCCAACGCAAAGCCATCCCCCCCCCTCCTCCACCCCGAAGACGCCCCCTCCCTCCTAAAGCAAGACCTCGAGCTCCGCCGGCTCCTCGCAGAATCCCACCTCCTGGCCCCCCACGCAGCCACAAAATCCCTCTCCTCCGTGAGCTCCAACCCCGCCCAGACGAGGACCTTCGACACAGGCCGCACGCGCAGCAAGACGACGGACCTGCGCGTCCAGGCCCTCGGGTCCAAGCTCTCCATCCACAAGCAGGACAGGATGCCCATGCACATGCGCAAGGGGATGGTGGCCGCCGCGGGCGCTCGCGAGGCCAAGCGGAGGAGGGAGGCGAGGGAGAACGGCATCATCTTGGAGAGGGAGGCGGGCAAGAAGAGGAAGACCAGGGAGAGGGATGCTCGTGGTGCTGGTGGTGCTGGTGGACGCCTTGATCGGCCTGGCGTCGGAAGACTCAAGGGTGCCGAGTTGCGAATCAGTGAGAGGGACGTCCGGAGCATCGAGGGAACAAGAGATACATTTGGCCGGCGGGGTAACAGGCGATGATGAATACGTTGTGGCTGTCGAATCAGTACATACAGATTGTTTGTTGTTTTTAATCTCTTTTTTTATTTTTTATTTTTTTTACTTGTCTTCTTCCTCGCGTGTGTCCATGGAGTAGATAGATACATGCTGAGCTGCAAAATAATGCTGGCAGAGTCTGCGAGTTTCCAGGCGGGCATATCGTTCACACATCTTTCTGTGACCAAGACAGAACCCAAGTAAACGTGAAAGATACCACTATTCTTTATAATAGATATGAATGATGGTGTCAGGGCAATTCGGCTGCCAAGACCCGAATATCGCGAAAACGAAAACAGACCAATCCCGCTGCCGGTCATCTTCCGCCGAGTTAAACCGAGTAAGCAATAAGATATACAGTGAATACACATGCAACTTCTTCAACCTACAAATCTAGTATAAGGCGTCGTTTCCTCTTGTCTCCTTCAGACACGGTGAGTAGTGTCTGGTATTGGTGACAGAAAAAAAACATTTTTCAAGGGAAAAGAAAAAAAGAAAGAAAGCAGGAAAATCTTCACATAGACAAAGGAGAGCAGGGGTAGTCTGACTGAATAGCAGTTGTCCAACAAGTAGTTGATTCTATAGGTCCGGGATTATGTCGTAACCGAGGATTAAGGAGAAAGGGTGGGAAGAGGGGGGGGGGGGGGTAAGAGGTTATGGGTTGACCAAGAAATGTCGTTTTGTTTTCGTAAAATACCCCTCTTTTTTTTTCACATCATGCCGCTCGCGTTAATCATGGCCGCATGACTGATGCTCATGGGCATGCTGAGTGTTTGCAAGCTGTTGAAACTCTGGGTCTGATCCATGTGGTTTGAGGGGTTGCCATGACTCGACGACATTGTTTCATGTGAGGCGCTACCAAGGGAGCTGGGGATGTATGCTGTGTCAGACGATGGAGACCCTTCCTCGAGACATCCCAGTTGGTCCTCGCCCGAGTATTCCTCTTCGTCCTCGGCAGACATGTTGAACGATCCCTCGCCGCCATCTTCACGGCTGTGCGTACGTTTGTGTCTGGAGAACGTTGGTCAGCAAAAATGAAGCCGAGCATGAGACAATGGATCTGGAAAGTGGGGAGGCATACTGTGCGAGGTTGTCCGATCTGGAGAATGCTTTACTACAATGAGGGCAAATGTACGGCTTCTCCTGCGTGTGTGTCCGCACATGTCTGTAGTTTCATCAGCTTCCCGTACGCAGATGACGCATATGACGTATATGAATGGAGGACATGGCTTACCGTTTCAAGTGCTCGAGACGTTTGAAGAGCCGACCACAGGTTGGAATTGGACAGGAGTGAGATTTGTGAGGATATGGCGCCATTTCCATCACGGTGGCGGAGCGAGCACGACGAACCACGCCGTTTGGGCCAGACAGCGTTGGGTGGTGATCCCTGAAAACACCATCGCGTGGCATGTCGTCCCCAAAGTTCTGCAACCCCAGTGGGTTCATGGAGGGGCTGCCATCAATATTGGAGAGAGGAGTGCCGTGCCGAGACAGGTCCACGATATCCTTGTGCTGTTGTTGGCTGCCCAGAGACATGCCCGACGCACTATAGGAAAGGCTCGGAGGCGAGTTGTCGGCGGAATCATTTCCTTCGGCGGCAGGGATCACCGAGGTGGAAATTGATCGTCTCAGGTCTGAAGGCCTACTGGGGACGGCATTATTAGACATTGGTGCACTGGCAATGGCAGACATGGACGGCGGAATCGACGATCGACGTCGTCGTTGCTTGTACGTCGGTGAGCCTTCAATGACCGAGTACACATTGTTGGTGCCATACGAGCGAGTGAACTGCGGTCCGGCCAGGTTTGACGGCGGCAGCTGAGCCATTCCGTTCAGGCCATTCATTCCCGAAAGGTGGTCCGGTATGGCAGAGTACAGGCCAGTCTCCTCGTTGGCGATGTAGGCTGGTTCTCCAGTCATGGCCAGGGCTTGTTGCGGTGGGGTGATTGGCTCGAATGAGACGCCTCGGTTGCCGAAATCCTCGTACTGGGAGGAGACAAAGGAGGGGGCGGGCGAGTACTCCAGGCCGTAGGGTGGCATGGAGGCGTGTCTCTGATGGCCAGTACTGATTGGGACACCGCTGTGGTTGTACTGGATACGGGTAAAGTCAGATTCTCTCTTGACGTGGGCAAGTTGCTGTGGCAGAGCAGCAGCCATAGGCATATGGTCATACGAAACCATGGAATCCATAGCCTCATGCATAGGAGCCACTGCCATGTTCGCAGGCATCATGCTCGGTGGTGGCATCGAGTCCATCGCTCGAATCACCGGAGAGGTTGACTGGCTCTGGGGGAACGAGGCGGGCTGCTGAGCATTAAAGGAGGACGAGTTGGCCTGTTGCGTCTTGGTGAGTTGCTCGTACAGAGACTGAGACGAGTCGTATTGGAATGACAAGGCGGGTTCGCTGACGGCGACAGTGGTTGCTTCCTGGCCCATCTTCTCCCGCTTGAGATCACGCTCCAACGCATCGAGAAACAACCGGTCGTGCGGCACGCTATACCAGTAAAAGACCTTTTGTTTCTTCTGGGTTCGGATGCAGTTGTTCTTGTAGAGGAAGTCCAAAAAGGCGCTTTTGGGTTCTTCTAAAGAGGCATCGGTGCCTGACTTGAGGTTTCGCAAGTCGGAGAAGATGCCTTCCTCGAACTTCTTTGAGTTCTTGACCGGACGGCCGAAGGCCTGGAATCGAAATGACAAACATCGTACAATATCCGTTCCGGAGATATGAAAGAGATTGTTCCAGAGGACACAAGACACATACTCGCCGGTGGGTAACAGAAATCGACGGATGTACTGATCTGCTTGCCAGTCGACGGGGGCGGAGATGAGGAAGTATTTCACTACAAGGCCACAATAATGAGTCAAAGCGTTCTCAAGATCGGAGACATGAAACGGAGCTTGATGTTAGGGCAGTAGGGGGACGTACGGTTATCCACCTGCTGGAGTGCAACTTGAGCATCGTGTGGCAAGGCCTGCTGGGCTTCTGTGCTCAGCATGAAGGTTTCGGGTTTTTGCGGCGCCATGGCAACGTGTGGTGGATACATGGCGCCTTTATTCCCAGGAGCGATGTGGTTCGAGTCTTGTCCCTCGGGGCGTCAAGTGAACCTCCTGAGCTCTCGACGAAGAAATTTTATCGTCGAATTGGCACCAACGGTGACGCCGTCGCGCCAGCTGTTGTGTCGAACAGTCAAACACGGTGGAGATGAGACTCGGGTGGAAAGAGGCTCTGCCTCTGTCAGACAAAAATATCGACTATGCGACAGCAATAAGAGAAAGTTCGAGACCAGCCCGTATTATTGTAATTGATTGGTGGCTCAGACTTGACCCAGCCCTTTGCACGAAGCGAATCGGGTAGAACGCGAGAAGATGTTGTCGTCTTGGTCGTACAGGCGAAGAAGAGGAAAAACAAGGCGTTGTCGAGAGCGGATCGACACGAGAGACGTCGAGGCAACGGGTGACTGAAGAAAATTAAGGATGGGAAAGACGAAATAGAACAGAAGGAAAGAGAAGCCAAGTGATGCAAAATACGCGATGTCGCCAGGCCGGTGGGAGAATAAACCGTCAAACAGCCAGCTGAATTCGACGCGGATTTGACTTGACGACAAGGAAGAAAGGACGACTTCAATCGCAAACAACTGTGTCTTGCGACGACAGTCAGTATTGAGCTTTGAAGAGCGCGAGGAAGCGAAACACGTTTCGAAAATTGAAAAAGAAAAGAAAAAAAAAATACGACGCAAGGTCGGAAGAAATGAGGACGAGATAAGGGGGTGGGGGATGGGGGCAAACAAATAAACATAAACGTACAAAGAAAATAATTAAGAACAGAAATCAAGAGAGCGAAAGCGTCAGAGGGAACAGACAAGAGAATGGGGGTTTATCCCCCCCCCCCCTAACCTACCAACCCATCCTCCCCCCCCCCCCCCACTCTCCGAAAAAAAAAACGCCACGGTTTGTCATGGAGAAGGGGGCGCATGGCTGGCGCCTAGAAGAAGGTGGTGAGCGGAAGACCCTAACGCACAGAAGCTGCCACAGCCAGCGTAGCCTCCGTAATACTACTAGCCTGTGCCGAAAAGGAAAAAAAAAAAAAAAAAAAAAAAAAAAAAAAAAAAAAAGGTGAACACTGGGGCGTGGGGAGTCCCAAGCTGGGTGCGGGAGGACTGAGCGAGGGGAACCGACTGCGACACCATGCCCTTGTCGGCCAGGACTGAGTCGCGGGCTGGGGCATGCAGGAAGCTACTAGTATTTGGCAGTCGGTTCAACTTGCTTGTCTGCGTAACGGGCTGGGACGGGCTGGCGGGCTTGCTGGCTCAGGCACAGCCGCTGGTGTGGGCCCACCAGCATGGATGGGCTTTGCAAGGAACAATGCGCGCAGCAATGTGGTGCGCATCCTCCGCCGTTGGCGTGCTGGTTGTGCTGGTGTGGTGGTGTCTGCTGCTTTGCTGCTGGTGTGCTGGGTTGGTGTGCACACAGGCACACAGCTGCTGAGCCTGTGCCCGTCCCCTCGCCCTTCCCTAGCTCCTCCCACGCTCGCTCCTAGACGGTAGACGGTGTGGGCCGCCTTGGTGCTTGATGGGTTGGTGGGTGGGTGCGTCCTTCTCCCGGTAGCTTGCACGAAGGAGGAGCGGCATAGTTCACCATTCACCATTGGTCATTGGTCCGTCCACGATACGCGGTGCGCGGTGGCAGTCGCTCGCTTTCGCTCTCTTTCTCTCTCTGCCTCGCTCCTGCCTTGACTGACTTGCCTGGGTTGATGTTGATGTTGATGTTGATGTTGATGTTGATGTTGATGCTGATGCTGATGCTGATGCTGATGTTGATATTGATGTTGATGCTGATTTTGATGTTGATGCTGTTGTTGTTGTTGTTGTTGTTTCTCTTCCCGTCATCCTGCTCTGGCATGCTCCTTGCATGGCCAATCGCTTCTCTGATACCACCATACTGTACGTACTAGTACTTGTACTGGTGCTGGCAACCTCTTTCCAGCATTCGCAACTTACTACGTACTACTACTAGTAGCTGCCGCTTCTCGAGGGGCCGTGCAGATGATGATCAAGGAATTCTGTCCGCATCACCACACCATCCATCATCGCCTCAGCAGCAATTCGTGTCGCTTCGGTGCAGGGATATCCCTCTGGTTGTGCAAGGGTGGGGGGGGGGGGACTCGCGATGCTTCCTCTTGGAGAAATTGAACACATGGTAAGTCGGTCTGTCTCTTTCCAACTTGCTTCCTTGCATCCTTGCATCCCTGCCATGCCATGTCCCTCCCCATGCCCAGACGTCTTCTTCTTCTTCTTCTTCCCTCCAGCTCCAAGCACTTTTCGGGCCATTTCTGCTTTCAGCGTGCCATGCCGACACAGATCACAGATACTAGTAGTATGTACTCGATCTCTCAGGCTCGTGACGCAGTTTATAGTCTGGGAAAGAAAGGCGGCCCCGGTCAAAACTAGGAAGCTTGCTGTGGTCATTGCGCCGCCGCCGTGTGCATGATGGGCACCATGCGCGAATAGTAGCGCGGTTCGTCCTGGTGTCAAAAGGTTGCGACGTCATTAGCTCACAATGATGTTGCGCATAATAATAGCTACCAGATCGGGAGATCAGCCAGGCTATGCTAGCGGTGACCAAAATGTTAGGCAGAGCTGACCAACAGTCTGCCGTTGCGGAAACTATTTTAAACCAGGACAAAGGTCACAGCTCGGCGATGCCAACCGTTTGTTTGCATGAAGGGCCATCGGCGAAGCGTCGAAGCACATGCAACAACCGCGGCTCTTTCTCTTGTCTTGATCGTCTTTCCCCGGCCAATACGCTGGGTTCCTGAGTATATCATCCTTGGCTTCGAGGTTCGTGGATTTGTTATTTGTTGCCCAGAGGGTGACTAGGATTGCTGTATAGCACATCTACTACATACTACGTACCCATACAAAATGTATGAATGAAAAATGTATACGTAGTGGTATTCACATTTATAGATTATACATGTACATATACATATACATATACATGTATATGTATATGTATACTACATACTGCATAAGTACTAGTACGTAGTATATCGGCTTCCCTGCCCCAGCCCTACCTCAATACTTAGGGGCCCAACTTGGGTCGCAAAAATCCCCTGCGTCAACTGCGCCATATATGTGTTATGTATGCACTCTGGCTGCCACATTCCCCATCGGAACAATCTAGAAGCAAGAATTTCCCGGTCTTTTTTTTCTTCTTCTTCTCATAGAGTCAGATCGTTAGCACGAACAAATAGTAGTAGTAGCGCCAAAGACGATGACAAAGGCGCCAAGCCAAAAGCAGGGTTTGTAATTTTGTTTTTGAAAAAAAAAAAAATGGAATACCGTGCGACTTGTTCTAGTAGCAGAGGCGAAGATTGTGACGGTATTTCGTGACCTAACAACCGATGTTGATTCACCAGAGTCACACAGAGGAGACGCCGATGACCAGGTCGTATTTCATACCACCAGGCACACATACCACCAGGCACACCTCAGTGCGACCTCCTTTTTTTCTTTCTCTTTTGTTCGCTGCGGCTGCCCCGGCATTGATCCCTCATGAGTCGCCAAGCAAACGACACACGGCGGACGGAAACCCGGTCCTGGGACATTCGTGGCATGGCTTCGCTCTGCAATCTCGGTTACCGAGTCCATAGCGCATTCAATTGGATGGGACGATGACAGCGACGGGCTACGTGCTCAAGATACATGTGAGTACGGGTACATGTGAGTACAGTACATGTGAAAGTTGAATGTCGTCGGTCAACGCTGATATACGCCAGAAGCAACAATTGAGCAAGGCCGACGACAGCCACGTCTTTGTTCCCTTGGCCATTCGTCGGAACTGCGCGCAGCCTAGGGCAACTCCAGCGCTCTCAGCCTATCTCCTTGCGTTGGGGTAGTACAATGTGAGGGCGGCTCAGCCCCGGCCCAGCATGTACCTGCCATGTACAACGCCAGAGCAGGCAGGGGTCAAGGGTTTGGGTTTGGGTATGAACATACTACTAGTAGTAGTACAATGCAATGATGGATGGATGAGCGAGGACGAGGATGAAACAAGTCTGGAGCAGTCTTCAGAATCTTCCCGCCCTCCAGAACGAAGCCAGGTCTGGACAGACGAAGTGCCATGACCCTGCAGCAACCCCTGGGCATCCCATCCAATGATCCATCCAAGCACGATTGCTGCGCATTCCAAGGCTCGGCCGAGCAGGACAGACAGAAAAAGACGGGACATTTGGGCAATGGAGATTGGATGTGTGTGGACTGCGTCTTGAACATTGAATTTGCCTTCGGTTGTTGTGTCTTTTTTTTTTTCTCTTGTCTTTTTTCTCTGTTTCTGCCAAATCTGGCCTGTTTGTCAACCAGATGTGCTCGGAAGATATGCGTGGAGAGAGCAGAGAGCCCGGCTACCTACTGGTGGTAGCAGTAGGTACCAAGGTGCCAACGACAGGGAGCCTTTCATTCCTTGCGCAGGGCGATTGGCTTGAGGCATCTGAAGCTCGTGTGTGTTCGATTAACCGTCCCCGTTTGACTGAAGGACAACGGGAGACGGGCCTCCAAGCGCCGCCGCCGAGCTGGCATCGAATCCATGGAGCAAGACGAACCGCGAGCGCCCCCCCCTGGGCTACTTTGGGCCTCGTGCAATTAATTGCCAGTTGCGCAACATCCACGATACACGGGCCGGGTGGAGAGGGGAAGAGCAATCAATCGAGCTATCGGGGGTGCTGCTAGTGTACTACTAGTAGTAGTATGCTGCTAGCTAGTATGTAGGCTTTTGGTAGTAGTTACACCATGACGAGAGCGGATAGTGCTTGAGGGGACAAAAAAGAAAGGAAGGAAGAAAGAAAGTAAAAAAAAAAAAAAAGAATTGGCCACATTGGAAGCCGAGGTGGCCAACCAGATGGCTGAGGGTGCCCCCCCCCCCCCCTTTCCCTTCCCCCTGCGGCCGATGGACACGCAGACATGGGCACCTGCGCGTTGATTGGATATAGACTTCCTGGCACAGGCCCCGTGTCTCTCGCCTGCTGGTAAGAGTTGCCTTTGTGTCAGGCGCTGAATGACATGGCGGCCAAGTTTATTAATAGCGCGCCGAATGAGAGACTCACTCTGCATCACATGATTGGTTACAGCACAGACCCACCTGTAGGTTGGCTCTGTGTGGACTTTGAACAGAATGAACGACACACGAATGCAGAATGTACCAGAGACCAGAGACATCAGTTCATCAACTACCACTACTACTGTACTAGCACCTTACTACTACTACTACGTACTGTAGCAGTTGGCAGTCACAACCGGCCGTGATAATGGGTTGCCCAGCAGCTGGCATGCCTAACCTAAAGTACTAAACCTGATAGGAGTACTGATGTACTAGGAGGAGGCAGGTACCTGGTATGGGCCAGGAATAGAATATGGAAAATGGGAAAGCAACCCGTCAGTGTAATGCTCCTTCCATATGCAAACAGTGTAGCTGACGACACAATTGCGTCTGGCACGTGGTAAGTTCGCTCTCGGCGTCGTTTCCTTTTTTCTTCTTCTTCTTCTTCTTCTTCTCCTTTTACCTCGATCGGTGGAGGAGATGTCATCTCAGACAAAAAGCACCAAAGATGGGCCACAAATGCTGGTGATTTCACCACGCCAAAAGCCAGCTAGCAGGTAGCCTGGTTCTCGTTGTCTGCGCCCGAGCCGCCGGCCTTACTGCCTACTGTGTACATAACATATGCGCATTCCGGATTGCAGAATCCTTACGGACGAAATCCAACTGCACACGCGACGCCGGCTGATTGTGGCGGCGACTCCTGCAACGTGCGATGCCCGTCTGTCCCCCCCCCCCCCTTGCTCTGGTTGTTCTGCACGCCTGTTTTTTTTTTCCAACTTGCGAGGAACGAATGCGCATCATCCAAGGTTGACGACGTCTGGTTGCCATCATCAACAGCGACACGAGGCGTGGTGCATGGGGGGGTGGGCGCATGTCCCGCCAACGGTGCTGTGGCACTAACCAGATCTCGCATCGAGCCCCGTTCGCGAGGCTGGTTCTATCCTCTTATTAAAGTGAAACCTCTGCCTGGAATTTGACGATCCGAATAGGGTATAATGGCCGTGCATTCGTTAGGGTTATCGATTCGATTCGGTGTGGTCATCCTCTTGCGGTTCATCACATATTCGCTTACTACTGTCTATGGTGGTAGAATGACACCCTTCAAAGGAAAAGAAGCACACATATGGTGGTGGCCCGAACCTATCAGGGGAGAGAATACTTGAGCCCGGCAGGGGCTCAGCATCATTTGGCATTTGGGCCGAAAAAAGGAGAGCGAGAAGCAAACTGGGAAGCAATAAGAAGAATAAGCCGCAGCAGATTGCAGCAGAGTGGTCAAGCAACTCTTTGGCGGCAGCGGGCTAGACCGCGGGGGGCTACCGCTACCCACGTTAGTCAATGTCATGAACTGTCTTTGGTGTCCTGCCTCCTGGACCGCGTTGTTTGGAAACATGCAGAGATAGAGAGAGAGACTAGTAGCCACGCTGATCTGAGTAATATTGGTTCTTATCTTGATGGAGGAAGAAGCCGCACGTTGGCTACGATGTTTCATTTTCGGCCAATCGGCCAGGTAGGATGTAGACTGGCGCACTCGCTGGTTTTTCTTCTTCTTTGTGACAAGTCTGCCAGATGGGATTGATGATGTTTTGCGTTGTTCATCTTCTGTCCACCTTACATACGTAACCAGGCATGAGGCAAGAGGGTAAAGACTGACTCGTTCACCGTTCGCAGAGGGGCAAGGCCCCAAATCGATCGATCGGGAATCCCCTCTTCTCCTCTTCTGCCAGTGCAGTGGACCCGCCGCGGGTTTTTTTTTTTTGTTTTTTTTTTTTTTTTTGCGGGAGGATTTCGGCGCACTTGACATTGGCCTAAGTTCTTTACCGACGGTTCGCTAGCCCACGGACCTCGCCGGGGCTTCCTGGTGTGATTTTTCTTCTTCTTTTTTTTTTTCTTTTCTTTTCTTTTCTTTCTTTTTTTTCCGCGCCCGGTGTTCTAGGCTGCCTCGCCGAGAATGCTGGAAGAGCATCTAGGAACCAAACCACTCGTATCGTTGCGCCACTTGACGCTTGACGGTGCCCGCGATCTGGAGTCTTGAACATGACATCGTGCGTGGTATGTACATAGTAGTATGCTCGGACGGCGGACAAGAAGAGTCATGAACGTTGATGGGACCTGTTTGCTACTACTACGTAGTATGTATTTTATCTGCTCCGCTCTGTGGTGTTTTCCACATCCCCCCCCCCCCCCTCCCCTCTGCGGCAACAAAACCACCACTTAGTACCTACACCTACCCGAGACGCCGCTACATCCCCCGCACGAGGCACAAGTTGCAACTCCCGTTGACCCCCCCCCCCCCCTCCCCTTTCACGAACCATACGCCCCACGAACCATCCATCCCACTCACCCTTTCACCAAACCCAAAAAGGCACGGGGCTCAGCCGAAAGAGAAAAAAAAAAAAAAAAAAAAAAAAAACACCACCACTGCAGAACAACAAGTACTACGTAGTAGTCCAGTCCCACAAACCATGCCTCTCCGAAAGCAAGAAAAAAGAAACGCCCAACAAAGAAAGCCCCGGTAATCTAGAACAAGGCCCCGCTAAATAACGATTTTTACTCGCTCCATCCCACGGGGCAGCCAGCCAGGGATTAGGGGAAGGGAGCAGGGACATATGCGTGGCCCTGGCTGAAAATAAAAGTAAAAATGGAAGAGAGAAGAGGGAAGAGGAAAAAAAAAAAAAAACGGGTGCATGGGTTTCTTGAGCGTGGGTTCTTGTCCTATTCCATATGAGGGGGGTTCCGGCGCGGATCTTCTGCAATGGTGGATGTGTGAAGGGGCGCCCTGGCCTTGGTGTGTTGTTTGGAGGTACCTAGTACTTAGTATCTACTACTACTAGTACGTAGTATATATGTACTACTTGGACACGAGGGGCAGTAGTATGCGGTACCTAGTATATATGTACCTGGACACGATGGGCAGTATGTACCCGGGGTAAGATGGCATATAGCATATAGTCACGCTGGTATAGCATGCAAGATTGCCTTGGCAGTTCCCTTGTTCTTATTTTAATGCTTTTCTCTTGATGCCGTAGAAACGTTTCAAGACTCTGAAAAAAAAAAGACTGGGAAACAGAAAAGGAAAAAAAAGAGGGGGCAAAGGCGAAAAAAGGAAAGGAAAAAAAGGGAACAAAATAAAAAGGCCCTCGTCAAAACAATCACGTTACCTTCTTTCTTTCTTCTTTCTTTCTTCTTTCCTCTTCTCTCTCTTTTTTTTTTTTTTTTTAAAAGCATGATAATCTAAATGACACTAGCTTTTTTTTTTTTGGAAACTTGATAAATCGGGTTTCATCGTCATCTTCATCACAAATCTTCAGCTGAGCCTGTTGCTTCTTGCCTCGGGCCCCATCTACGATCGTGCCTCTTCAAGTTCCAACTCCAGCTGTCTGATGCGCTCGCTCTGGTCCTGCGACCCAGACGCGTTGTTGACCTTCTTCTTCAGCGACTCCACCTCGTTCACGAGCCTGCTGATCTTTTCGTTCTGAGATGTTATGACCTTGATCTGGTTCTCGAGGAGCTGCTTGATGTCGTTCAACGAGGTCTCGCCTCCAGCCGAAGAACCGGAAGTGGGTGTTCCGACGCGAGATGCTGGCTTGAAGGGCTCTGAGGCAGCCATAGCAGTAGGGTGCACTCTGACGGGCAGTGGGATGGGCTTGGGCCTGGGCTCGGCGCGAGCGGTCGCTCGGGGAGTGGGTCGAGAAACTTCCTCGAAGCTCGATGCATCATCGACATCCTGCTCCTCCCCCTCCTCCTCCTCCTCCTGCTTGTCTTGAAACTTGTTGGCCATGGCAGAGATGGAGTTCTTCTGGTCGTTCATGGATGGCGGAGGAGCACGAGTAGCTGGTGCTGGCCTCGTCTTCTCTTTCGGTTCCTCTTCCTTCTTGGTCGTGGGAATGGGAGCGGGATCAGACATTGACGCTGTTTTGGACTGGGCGGTCGGCTTGTAGTCAGACGGAATCTCCTTTGGAACACCACCGTCGTATATGCTTTCGAGGTCAATCTTTGCCGGGATGCCAGTCTTCCCGCTGAACCATTCCTGCGCTCCAACGGCAGGCTTGGTACCCATGGCGGGAGGGAAGATGTCTGCCTGGAAGTTTTCGGCGCGCCGCGGAACGGTAAAGGAGATGGGCTCAATATACGAGTCATTGACCGTTTTGTAAGCGCGCATGACCTCGTTATCGTGGACCTGTTTGTCCCGAAATCAGCAACTCTTGGAACTTTTTTTTTTTTTTTTTTGCCTTTCCTTTTCTTGTTTCCCGCTCTTCTCATTTGCCTGCACCTACATTGATGCCGCGTCGAGGCAGAAAGGCAATGCCTCGTTGAGGATCAGGCGATTTGTACTCGCTGAGGAACTCAAACTTGTCGCTCTCATATTCGTAATACCGTATGTTTCCGTCACTATACACGGTTAGCACTTCCATAAAAAAACACACTTTATCCACCACCCTCCCTTTCAAAAGGTTGGTCTCACTCACCCTTTGCCAGCGAGGTACAAGCAGTTTGATCCATCATCTTTGTGTTGTTTTCGTATTTCGTCAGCGGATGTTTTGCCATTTGTAAACAATTGCTGGAAGAAGCCGTGCTTTTCTCTTCCTCCGGATTGTCCCACACTCACCCCAGAACGGCATGCAGACACCGGATATGGAATCTAACATGGTAAATCCGCCGATGGGCTCCGTTCGACCCGGTTCCCACAGCGCGATTTGACGCTCGCTCATTCTAGAGAAGCCGGTGGTGGCAAATCGATTGTGCTCTCCCATCCAGACAGCTCTGCTGTTCTTGGGGCCACTATGGCCGGCAGCCTCGTGTACGGCCCTTTCTTGGCGGACGTCCCACACTCTAATCTTCTTGTCTCGGGATGTGGTAACCAGCATCGTCCCACTGGCGTTCCACGACAGACTCTGCACGATATCAGCGTGCTTCAGAACCAACGGGTTCTGCCCAGTAGAAATATCCCAGAGCTTGACTGTGAAGTCGCCAGAAGCCGACGCAAGGATGTGCTGAGCAGACGGATTGAATAACACCTGTCCCACTTTCCTGTTGAAAGCCCGTCGAGTCAGCGGTCTCGATCCAACCTCCCTCCCCCAAGATTCCGAGGAATCTGGACTAAGAAAGCAGACGTCAAAACGTCTTCACCGTACCTCAAGTGTCCAGTGAGCTTGCTCGAGGGTGATATATCGGTAATCTCTTCGGCGTCGGTGTATAGCGTAAAGTCCTCGGGGACCTCCCAGATAAACACCTTCCCATCCTCGGAAGCGGAAGCAATCACACGGTCGTTGAAGGGGTTCCTGTGCTCGAGAAAATCCGACGAGACCACATCAGCCGAGCACCATCTCAGTCAAGACAAGCTTCTTCACATACCAGTCTGTATCCAAAACCGTGGCCGTATGCCCTCGAAATAGGGGAATTTGGTCCGGCAACTTGCCCTTCTCATTCAGCGGAATGACGGCAAATGCGCCACCACCGGAGGCATCCCAATTGACAGACAAATATTCGGGATTGACCTGCCAAAAAAAAACAAAAAAACACCCATCTTAGCCCGTCATGATACAATTCAAGACGCTACATCCCCATATCACATCCATGATATGCAGACCAAGCGCCCGTCATGGCCGCGAAAAAAAAAAAAAAACATCGCTCCCCCTGAAAACAAGCGGGATTCGGTGAAAGGTGGTTGTCGGCCATTCGCACCTTGACTAGATTCGTATCCCACGCATTGCGACTGATGTGCAGGTTGTCGTAGCAAAACTCCTTTCTCGTGGACTTTCCAAAAACGTGGCCTATCCGTTCGACACAAGTCATCAGCCAATGTCAATGTCGCCCGGCCCCCTACTCATGTAGCTTTTGCGACGACACGGACCAAAAAAAAGCCAAAAAAAAGGAGGGGGGGGGGGGGGGGGCAACGGCGCACGGTATTTGGAGGCCCGGACGAATCGGCCGGCCATTATGCAGCAACTTGGCGCTGCATGCACAGCGTATGAAATTCGAAATAGGCAGAGGAGTTCGTTGGAGGCGGAAAGAAGTATGGGAGAACAGTAGAGAGCTTGCTTCCTCGAGATGCTTGCGCGTGCTTTCCGTTGGAGAAAGGCCAATTAGGATGTGACGGCAACCTGGGCCCAGGTTGGAAAGCAAGTATTGGATGGATGGATGAAGGAGGTGGGGAGGGGGGCCCGGGGGGGGGGGTTGCAGCATCCAACATCCGACATTCGCACATGGCAACTCGCGCAACATTCAATCAATCAAATTGCAAACCCAAAAGTGCAAGCATTTCTCCTCAAGTACTTGGAAAAGCCTTCTTAACTTACGGAACCTTGCATAAGATTTAATCAACTGCAAATCCAAAAGTGTGTAAGCATTTCCTCTACTTATAATGGCTTTTATAGAGAGAGAAGGGGGGGGGGGGGACATCTCACAGCCAAAAAAACGAAAGATTGCTGCAAGCCTCTTTTTTTTTTTTTTTTATAAACACGAGCCAGCATGTTATCACACCCTCTACCATTATAACGCCCTCTTCATACAACGAAAAACCATACCCATGGCTGTCAGAAAAAGAAATTGCAACCATTCTTCCATTATAAATCTGACAGGCCAGTACATGTTTTCACACAGGACACGTCATTTTCGCACTGCTAAATACAAAGAAAAAAAGACAAAAAAAAAAGCCGACGAGATGAAAGAGCTCAACACCGGCGACGCCGTTTCAGTACTGCGTGGGATTGCGAATGCAATTCATACAAGAACAAAAATCATTGCGCTGACTCCTTTCCTTCCAATAATCCGAGGGATAGCGATGTAAAGATGCAAAAGTTTTGAAAGGAAGAAGAAAAGAAGAAGAAAAGGAAGGGGGGCAGGTTCTCTTGATAAAATCATCCAATACATAGAGCTTCGTAATGCCACGAGACACAACGTGGGCCCGTGTCTTCGTTGCCTCATGCCATGCGTCTCCATCCATTCATACACGTCAAGCATGAGCTTGGAAAGAATACAACCAAGGTTGAGAAAAGAGCCAAGAGGAGAAGAACGTCGGACGACATCTAGGAGCAGCTATTCTTCGTCCGAGAGGCGACGCGTCGGCCCTCTGCTTTACGACGAAGCTGTTCTTCCCGCTTGAGGACAATGTCACACCACTTGGCTCGGGATCGCACACCGTTGCTTTCATCGACAGGGCTGTCGCGTCCAATCACTTCAGAAAGGACTCTCATCCAGCCTTCTTTATCTTCCGCGGTGTCGGCGTAGAAATCAATCATCTCCCCGTTGTTGAAGCGGACTCGGAAACCTTCCTCGACAAACATGTATCCCTCTTCGTCCTCTGCAAATGCTGACCGTCGGCGCTTGCCGCCTTTTCCGGTCGTCTCCTTTTCCGTCAAGGCTCTTTTGTCGTCGATGAGCCTCTTGGCGTTCGCCAGGTTGATCGTGGCTCGTGGCTGGCGAGTTGACTCGTGGTAGGCGGTCAGCTTAGCGCCAACAAGCTTGAAGTATCTCCTGCGCCAGTACTATAGAAAAAAAGAAAGAAAGAAAGCGGAATGTTAGTGTATTTTGCACTCAGAGTGATTGCTCTCGTCTCCCTGGATGGAAATCACGCCGACTACTATACTCACAGGACAGTCACCACCCTGTTGGCTCAAATGACCCTCCCAGTTACGGGACAGCCTCTCCTCAGCGGCCTTGAGTTCTCGGATGCAAGAGTTCATGCTCTTGGGCATGTCGTCGTCTGTCGAATATTTAGGCCGAGGGACAAAGAGCAGCTGGAGTTCGAGTTTTCCAATCTTGTAGGGAGCGCGTCGGACAACAGCCGCAGCCGCAGTTCCTCGCTTGCTCTTGACGCTCGATGCAAATCTCTCCTCTTCCGTGGCCCATTCGTTGAAGCAGGCTACTTCGGCCGTACAAGGTCGACCGAAGCAACGGTGCTCGTGCTCCTTCAAACAGACGTAGGATCGAGCGAAGCTGCCATCCTCAGCTGTCAAGGGAGACAAAAGCTCATAGCTCGATGGGGCCCTGCTCCGTTGCCGTGCGAGAGCCTCGTGTTGCTGACGCTCTTCCTCTCGCTGTCTCTGCTCCATTTCTCTCCGCTTCTTGGGAGAAGCAAAGACGCGACTAAACGTTGATTGCTTGGTTTTCGCAGGCTTGTTCGCCACCTCAGCGGTCAAAGAGGCGGGCTTTTCCAGCTTGACGTTGAGCGTCAACTGAAATTCCAGGTCGTTGGGTACGACAAGCTCGAATTCTTGTCCGATGGGCGCATTTCTCGCCAGCTCCAGCCATGCCGTCGTCACGCAATGAACTCCATTGTCCAAGGTGAGACTGAACCAAGTGCGCTCATTCTTAGGCAGAGGGAGATCAAGATCCCTCACCCCCATGACCTTGACGAAGAGACGACCCCTCTCCCCGCTATCGACAACGGCAATTTCGGATTGCACGTCCTCCTCTGCCGCCCCATTGATCTTGGCGGCGGCGGCGCCTTCTTGTCCAGGCGGTTGTGGAATCGCGTCATTGGCGCCCGCCACTCGCTTGCGGCTACCTCTTGAGCGAGGCACGGAATTCCAAGGTTCCACGACCCATGACTCCGGTCGGTTCTGCTTGATGGGCGAACCGTCATCGGCTCTGGCCCTTGATTGCTGATGATCACCATCCTTGTCGCTGGCCGCAATGAGTTTGGTGTTTTGCCTCATCAGATAACCGCGCTTCTGTGCTTCGATGACTCGCTCGAAATCTTGGTCGAGACTTAGGCCCATGTCGATATCTAAGGTAAGACTACGATTTTTGAAGCTTGGGTGGCGTTGAACGTGATCGCCTCGGTTCAAGACCTGCTCCGCGCCCTTTTCCGTAATTGGTGTTCGGTTGCGGTGTCGGTCGGGAATGGGCGGTATACTGGGAACCTCTTGGCTGACTTGTCGACGAGCCTCTCGCATCGTGGCGAGGTCCGAGGGCGTGCTGGACATTCGAGTCTTGAGCTTGGTCCCGGGAGCCTTGATCGTGGCGACTCTCTCGGGAATGACTGGCAGGGATTGTTGTTCTTCCTCCTCGGGCACCGAATGGCGAATGACGGACTGCGGCGTGCTGGGTTCGTCGTCCGTGAAGTCTCCCTCGTCAGGTTCGCCCCAGCCACTGCCGTCGTATTCAGGTTTGGACATGCGTCGAGTAGGTGTCACAGGACGATTGACCGGCTCCAAAGTCTTCTCAGTCAAGTCCTTGGTCTCGCAATCCTTGACTGGGGTGGTGACGGGAGCTGGAGAAGCCAAGACATCACTCGCCCCATCGAATGCCAGGCCAGGCAAGGGAGCGTCAGGGCCGCCATTGTTCGTGGCAGAGACTTGCGTCTCTGGAATGTTGTTTTTGGTTTCCTGGTCGACGGCAGTGTGCTCATCCTCAGATCGCTTTTTCTCGTGGAACTCCTGGTCTGACTCCTCCAAATCGTTCTCATCGTCGGCCAAAGTCTCATCGTCTTCGTAGTAGTCCAAAATTTCGTCGTCATCATCCTCTTCTTCGTCTTCTTCGCATCGTGTGATGATGACACTGTCTTCTTGCACGTAGTCGTCTTCGTCTACAAAAGAGTCTTCGGTGGATGGAATAGGCACATCAGGGTCCAAAAGGCCAGCAGGACCTTGCGTTGATAGGATGTATTCGGACCCCCCACCAACGGTGCTGTCTCCATTGACTCGGCGCATGATGGACTCCCGTGAGATCTTGGGCGGCGTGTCAAAGTCCAGCCCAGAGATGTCTCCAATGGTATCATCGGCTTCAAGGGCCTCCATGGCCGTCTCCGACTCAGCCTCGGAGTGTGGGGTTCCTCCGCGCTCACGGCCGTTTCCTCTCCGTAGTCTGCGCTCTCGCTGCTGCTCGGCGGCCGACTTGGCGTCGTTGTCATCCGAGAGCATCATGAGCTTCAGCCGCTCCTCGAGCGTCATCTTGTGGCTACCGATGTTTTGAATATCTGACTTGGAGACAGACGCTGGCGGCGGGGGAGGCAGGCTCCGACGCGAGCCGCCCAGCATTCTTTCTGCTGTAGCGGACAGAGCAGGCGAGGCCCTGGCCGAGCACGTGGATCCGCGTCTATTTCTGGCCTCTTCGGCACTGGGAAGAGGGGGCAACGGCCTATTGGAGTTGGCCGATCCGGAGCGTTCGTTGGTGGGAGTCGTGCGTCCACTTGTCGCCGTCACGAGCTCATCGTCCGGCACCGGACTCGTCTCGTACTTCTCCGACGTCACGTCCCGATGGATCACGGGACTCTCGCCGCGCCAATCGTCAGGTCCGACCACGGGGGTCTTGTCCGTGTCTTCCAACGACTCGTCAAAGCTTTCGTCTATGTCGACACGTGCGGGATCGTAGAAATCGTCTTCGTCTTCTTCTGCAGATTCGTAGCTTCCTTCTCGAGAATTGGTTCCGATGGATGACAGGTCGGGTGTGGTCATCTCATACTCGTTGATCTGGGGCGGGGCGGCATCAAAGGTTACGCTCTTGGGGTGACGAAGCAAGAAGCGAGGGTCTGAGAAGTCGTCTTCAATGAGTGACGAGTGGCCGGACCATGCTCCCCCGTCAGATGAATCGAAATTGTTTTTATTGAATTTCGTTGGTGAGAGCGACGACTTTGTCGGAGAGGCCTGATCTTTGCTTAGTGGTCTTTGCGATTTCTGAGGGGTACCATCAGGCAGCGGAGACGGGGACGACTTGAACGGGCTCATCATCGGGTTGCCGGAGCCTGAGTGACTCAAGTCCGAAGACTGAAGGCCGCCAGAGCTCGACGAGATTGAACCGCTTCCTTGGACCTTTGAGAGGGGCCTTTCAATGTGCGGAATTCGGGTAGGGTCATATTCTTGCTTCTGTTCCAGCGCTAGAATGTTGCTGTTCTTGACACGGGATGCTTTCTGAAGGCGCTCAATGGAGGAGCGACGATTTGACGATGGCGAGCCAGAACGGCGACCGTTCTCCGAGTTGCGTTTTTGCCAAAAAACACGGGGCGAAGTGGAAGAATCAAGAGGCGAAGACTGGAATGGTGAAGAGTCATTGCCGGGTAGCGCACCTCTCTGCGTCATCGAGGTCAGTCTCATGGTTGACCAAGGCGCATAATGGAATGGATGGTCAAGTTTTGTTTATGTCCATCGGGATGTCCGACCATGACTACTAAACAAGGCAAGGCCACAAAGGAATGCGAGGCAAAGCAAGAAGAGCAACATTCCGGGACAGAAGACAGACACGTGGTGGTATCGAGCGGGACTAGCGAGGAACCTACCTTGGGGGAATAGGGTTGCCAACTTGGCGAGTTTCGCCTCTTTTCGCCAGGCGATATCTCGCTCAAGGGACGAGGCAGACCGCTCGCCATCAGCCTCTTGTTTGGCGAAGATATTGACGCCGTCTTTGAGATGCGAAGAGGATGCACCTTGAGATCCCAGTGGTCAGCATGGTTCGCGTAGCAGCCAGGCAGAGAAGAAAAGAAAGGGGCGGGCGTGTGTCGGTCATACCGGCTCCGAGGCCATGCTGATGACAGCTTTTGAGACTGTTGTTCGTCAAGTTGGTCAAGAAACCAGGCGACACCGGAATGCTACGAGGCTGGCGTGGCGATCCAAATTTGTGCGATGGTATGGATGATGGATGGTCTGGAATGCGGGGGGAGATTTGCTGTCACGGACGGACAAGGTTTGCTCACGCGCCTGCGACGACAGAAGCAGAAGTCGACGCGGATGAAAAGAAGGTAAAGAAATAACGACCGACCTGCGCGCTGGCTGAGTTGAACGAGCGAGGACAAACGGAACTGTGTTTTTGCAAAGGCAAGCCGTGAGAATCTTGACCAGGCCGCTACACCGATGGCCAGAAGAAGAATCGCAACGACGGGTGGGTAGATTCCAGTTGTTTTGATGGAGGAAGCGGTCGTCGTTCCGCGGGTGACATTGTTTGAGGAATGCCCTTCACAGCAACCACGGAGCATCATGATTGGCCCCGCGCGCATAAACAGTGTGGCACATCGACCGAGGCGTGGTTGCCAGGGAAACCACGACCCCGCCGCCCCGTCTGCAACATGCACCTCCTGCTTCGGATGTGCCAAAACCCTGCGGCTGCAGGGTTTGCGGAAGCCAGTCAGAGGCTGCACAGGCCGTTCTCGATAATGTACCTCGTACGTAGGACAATAAGGGGAACGATCGCTTGTGTGACACATGGTGACGCACGCACGAGCCTTTGATAGTAGCAGGTCGCGAAGTTCGTGAACGGTTCGGTTCACCGGGTGGCGCACGCATACTGGTTGTACACACAACCACTTCTGTGCACAAAGTAACCCGCGGCCAAGTTAGGCAGCTACTTGCTACACTACTACCACCACTACTACTACTAGGAGTACTAGTAAGTTTTACGCATAAGGAACCCCGGGCTGCTGCTGCTGTTCCTATCTGATCGGCACAGCCAAAACAAGGCCAACCCTCCCTCCCTTCCCTGGTCAGTGTCACCCCGCCTCCGTCTCGCTTCTGCGGCCTGCCCCCCATCCCCCCATCCCCCAATCCCATCACACAATCCCTCCCCCTCCATCTTTCGATGGCTTTCTTTCTCGGTTTCCTTGGCGCAAGGCGATAATACGATAGGCAAGGCATATTGTGCATGTCGCCATGGGCAGCTTAAATCCACGATCCCATGACCCGAGACGCCACCAACCAACCGCCAGCAAAGAACGCGAATCGATCTGGACTGTGTGTTATTATTGTTCCCCCCCTTCTTCCCTTGTCCGCTGCTGGCCGCCACTGCGAGCATCTGCGCGTTTTTTCGGCCGGGCCATGTGTGTCCATCTGATCTGATCTGGTGGTGAGATAAATGTGCGTGATCCGATTCATTGCCCGTACGTTCGGGATTCCCATATTCCATATTTCAGATTCCAGGCGCAGCGATGCAGGAAACCTATGGGCGAGAGAGAACGTTGCATCACTCGTATCGTCGATCCGTTTGTTCAACTCGGTTAAACCGCGCGCGCGTGTCAATCTGGTTCAATATATGAATCGCTGGTTACTACGTACGTACGTAGTAGTTGGTACAGCGAACCACCCCAAGGACAAACAACACGATCCCGGTTCTGGAACCAGTTGTTTTTTTTATCTATGTCAGACGCCACCGTGGCGGGATTACGTCTGCACGACGGCTGATAGTTTTGCCATCAGCCCTCTGAGAGTTGGTGATGGATGCGTCGCCCCCCTGCATGTCTTGTCACCTGCCCGCTCCCTCCCTCACAGGTGTTCCTTGGCCAACCAGCTGTGTTTTGTTGTTTTAACTCCAATTCAGAAAAAAAAAAAAAAAACTCAAATACCAAAGAATGCAGTTCAAGGATCCCAAAGCACCATGAGACGCTTTCTCATGTTGCTCGGTGCTCTTGAAATTCTTCCATCTGGTATGGATGTGGCACATGGAACTGCCCTTTTTGAATTGAAACGTACCAAGGCAGGCGTCAGGCCACAATCGTTATCTCGTTCGTTACCTCGTATCCGGCGCTCTGGCGACGGCCATGTTCCGACGTGATATAAAAAAAACCAGTGACACTCGGATCGCTATTGCCTTGCCACGGAATGTTTTTTTGTTTTGTTTTGTTTTGTTTTGTTTCCATCATGTCTCGACCAACTCTTGCTTTCGGTTCCACGCCACGCAGTCATCAAATCTCACACCACTTCCTCCAAAACAGTCCAATGCACTGCCAATCGTGAGATCGACCTTGCCACGACTGATCCTCTTGACCAGATCCAGGTCCTCCAGATGCCTCCCCCCACCAGCATAGGTAACAGGGATGGAGCACCACTCCGCCAACCGCTCCACAAGCTTTTCATCAACACCCCGTTGCAAGCCCTCGTTATCAGCAGCATGGATGAGGAACTCGGAGCAGTACGGCTCAAGGGCTTGAATCGACTCTGCGGGAAACATCAACACACGTTGTGAATTCGCGAGTGGGTTTCAAACTCTTTTTCACACGTACCTCGATTGACCTGCATGTCTGTGAGCGTCTGCCATTTGTTCATGGCGACGAACCACGAATCGTCTCCACGGCGGCGGCAGCTCAAATCAATAACCAGTTTGCTCTTGTCGCCGCCCAGAGCTTCAAGGACGCCATCCAGCCTCGACTGGCTGAAGTGTCCGTCTGGAAACAGATATGATGTGATGATGACCTACTCCCAAAACCCTTGTCAGCAGATGGGCATGGCCGTGACAACATCTCAAAACGACTTGTATTATCTCCTGGTGACCCCTCCTTCCCTCTCCGGAAAAAAAAAACAAAACGAAAACAAAAAACCGCAACATACTTTGGATGCTCCCGCGCGTATCCACTCCATTGCGTTCTGGTCGCTGATGCCACCTCCGACCTGCAAATGGCCCGGCCACGCCAGCAGTGCTTCCTTCGCCGGCCCAGCGTTCCCCGGCCCGAGCATGATGACATGGCAGCCCTCGAGCGAGTGGTCCCTGTACAGTTGCGCAAAATATGAGGGCGGATGCTGTGACACGTGGTTGGTCTGTAGGGCTGAGGACGAGCTGTCGAGCGTGCCTCCGACGATCTGTTTGACCTGCCCGGCGTGGAGGTCGATGCACGGTCGGAACCGCGTCATTGCGGCAGGCGGACGAGAACGAGGGCTCAAGACTGCCGAGTTATAAGTCGATCGACGATGGCTCACTCCCCTCTTCTTTCTTCTGCTGCTTCTTCTTCTTCGTCTTATTTTTTGTTTTTGGTCGGTTGTTGATGTTGGGGAGATTCCGTGCAGAGTGTGGGACGGCGGTCTTGCGATATCGGAATGGGACCAGATTTACTTACCGTCGTCGGCCCGGAGCAAAATCATTCCCGTGCCCAAAACCGTATGGAAGAACAACTCAAGGTGCAGAAGCAGCGACTACACCCAAAAAGAATCAATCACAAATACCTGTTGCTCCTGTTACGAGAGAATCCAGTTGTTCCATGGGGAGTCTTTCTATTGTACTTGTTCGTCTTTTTTTGTAAAGTTTTTTTTTTTTTTTTTTTTTTTTTTTTTTTTTTTTTTTTAATTTTTTTTTTTTTTTTTTTTTTTTTTTTTTTTTTTTTTTTTTCAAAATCCCATCAACATCGAATCGCACCAGAGAGGAAGCAGAAAAAAAAGTACACGATGCAAGCTGCCTTGCTTTGACGATCCGCGCAACAAGTCTTCGTCTTCACCCACTCACTCACTCAGTCGCTCCATTTCGATAACTACTAGCCACCGACCATAAAACATTGGAGTTGAAAGAGAGAAAGGAAACAATAAATAAAACCATCACCACCACCACCACCAGACAACATGGCGGCGTCACGGCCAGACTATTCCGTATACCTCGTCACCGACTCCACCCCCGCCATCCTCGCCGACAAGCACCTGCCCGACGTCGTCGAGGCCTCTCTCCGCGGCGGTGTCTCCATAGTGCAGTACCGCGACAAGACGGGGAGCAAAGACCATGTCGTCGCCATGGCGAGGGCGTTGCATCGCGTGACGCAAAAGTACGGCGTGCCGCTGCTGATCAATGACCGGGTCGATGTTGCGGCTGAGGTTGACTGCGAGGGCGTGCACATTGGCCAGGAAGATATGGGTTCGTCGGGGCGTGGATGACATTCCTGATCTTTCTGCCGTAAAAAAAAAAAAAAAGAGACTGACCTCCCCCCCCCCCCGTTCCAGACGCGCAACAAGCGAGACAGCTTCTCGGACCGGACAAAATCATCGGCGTGACGGCCAGTTCAAAGGATGAAGCCCTCGCGGCATGCGCTGCCGGAGCAGACTACCTCGGTCTGGGCACCGTCTACGCCACCGCAACGTATGACCATCTCAAACCCCCCCCCCCCCCCCCGGGCCGGTTCCTCGGCACGACGACCACGACGTCTAGTCGTGCTGGCCCATCTACGAGGCGCGCCGTGTTCTAATTCGTTTCCATACCCACTCCCCATGGCGCGCAAAACAGGAAGAAAGACACCAAGTCCATCATCGGCCCCTCTGGCGTTCGCGACATCCTCCACGCCCTCCACGAAGCAGGCTACTCCTCCACGCCGACGGTCTGCATCGGCGGCGTCAACGCCTCTAACGCCGCCGCCGTTCTCTCCCGGAGCGCTTCGCCGCACAAGAGCCTCGACGGCGTGGCAGTCGTGAGCGCCATTGTCGCGGCCGAGGATCCGGCCGCCGCGTCGAGGGATCTGCTGGGACAGGTGGTTTGCGCGAAGATGGCAGATGTTGTCGCTGCGGTGGCCAGGACGACGCCCATGTCGCATAACATGACCAACCTGGTGAGGCAGGCCTCTCTCTCCCCCCATGACAGCGGCAACGTTGATTGTCGACTCCCCCCCCCCCCTTCCGAACCCTGCAGTGGCCTTCCTTGTCTCTCTCTATATATATATCGATTCGCAACAATGCAATCTAGGAAAGCTAACATGTGTGTCCCGTTCCCCGTCCAGGTCGTCCAAAACTTCGCCGCCAACGTGGCCCTTGCCATAGGCGCCAGTCCCATCATGGCCAACTACGCCGAAGAGGCCGCCGACCTGGCAAAGCTGGGCGGTGCTCTTGTCATCAACATGGGAACCGTGACACCCGAGGGCATGAAGAACTACGTCCAAGCTCTGAGGGCCTACAACGCGGCCAAGAGGCCCGTCGTCCTCGACCCAGTAGGGTAAGGAGAAAGCCCCTCTCCCAAGGAACAAGAAACACCCGTCTAGCAAAAACGAAGGCAATCTGACCAGCAACTTCCGTCAGCGCCGGAGCCACCTCCGTCCGCCGCGCAGCCGTCGAAACCCTCCTCTCGTCCGGCTCCTTCGCCATCATCAAGGGCAACCAATCCGAGGTGCAGACCGTGCACGGCACAACCGTCGCTCAGCGAGGCGTCGACTCCTCCTCGCCGCCTCTGACCGTCGCCCAGCGCGCCGCCCTAGTCCGCTCGGTCGCCCGCCAGCGGCGATGCGTCGTGCTGCTGACGGGGCCGACCGATCTTCTCAGCGACGGGCGGCGCACCCTCCGCGTCGACAACGGCCACGAGCTCCTCGGCGCCGTCACGGGGACGGGCTGCACGCTCGGCACGACGGTGAGCGCCATGGCCGCCGCCTGCGAAGATGCCCTCCTGGCGGCCCTCGCGGGGACTGTCATGTTCGGCGTGGCGGCCGAGAGGGCCGCGCAGAGACCAGACGTCCGCGGACCGGGATCCTTTGTCCCCGCCTTCCTGGATGAGCTGTTTCGAATACGGAGTGATGCCGCGCGGGGAGACGCCGCCTGGCTAGCCATGGCCAAGGTTTCTGCCGTCGACGTCCAGGAGGAGGAGTAGACTTCCGTCACGAGTGCCTTGACAATCACGACTCGACCTTTACTGAGCGGACTTTTGCATTGCAAAAAAAACAAAAAAAAAACAAAACAAAAACAAAAAGAAAACAAAAACAAAAAGAAAAAGAAGAAAAGATACGCCCAATCAACAAATATTGTACTCAACTCGAATCAGAAATTCAATGGATATCAATACACGCTGTATGCAAAGGCACTCCGTTTTGATGCCTGTTTCCTCCATCCCCCCATTCTTCACTATATCTTTCAACTTTCTCAAGAAGAAGAAAGAATTAACAATTGCACATCACTCCTCTTCTTCTTTGATGTGTCTCCGTCGTTGTCCGCTGCAGTAGTTCGCGACAGGGTATATGTAGTAATCGATGGCCGTCAACCCCCCCTCTCCCCCTCAAAGAAAATGATACAAGGATAATGATAATAAAGACAATGTCCCCCCCCCCCCCCCATCGCACGGCTACGAGGCCAAGTCAATGAGACCGTGAGACTCGTCGACTGCCCAGGGCGCACCGACGACAACCTCCCGCCAGGAGACATCGCCCATGACGTCGACCATGGTCAGGGGCGAGCCCCCGCGGAGGTGCATGCTGACGAGCTCCTGGGCGGTCCTCATGAGCCTCACCAGACGCTCGAGCGGGTCCTCGATCGCGCGGCGGTCGGGCGACAGCAGACCGCTCCTGCGCTGGACGATGACATCGTTGATGTGGGCCATCTGCCTTTCGAAAATGGAGACCATGTCTAGCTTCTGTATGATGCTGTGCAGGTCCCACCCCGGAAGCTGGAGGGTGAGGAGCTTGATGCCTGTGATGAGCGTGTAGGCCATGTCGGAGGCGATGATGACGAGGAACTGAGGCCCCTCGACTTCAGGCTTGGCGAATCGGATTTCGAAGAAGTCGTTTAGCGACTTGATGCACGACCAGAGGAGCCGCAGGCGGTCCGACACTTGCATGTTTTCGGGATGGCATCGTGGGTCGGAGATGGCCATGTCTTTGAGGAGCGTCTCGGCGACGGCGATGTGGCACAGCAGGGTGGCTAGAAAGAATGCGCGGAAAGACGCAAAATGAGAGAAGAGGAAATTAGCGCATGCCCGAGGTTGGTCTTCTTCTTCTTCTTCTTCTTCTTCTTCTTCTTCTTCTTCTTCTTCTTCTTCTTCTTCTTCTTCTCTCTGCTTGCGTCACGTACGATTATGTGCCAGATGATGTGGCAGCGAGGCTCGAAAGGTGTCGAGCTCATCTTGAAACGACTGTATCACCATGAGCAGAGGCAGAGACATGGGGGGAGCCATGCCGTCGCCCGCCACTGCTACGGAGATGGTCTGCGCGATTTGCTGTATCTTGACGAGCTTGATGAGGTACTCGTCGGAAGGGTACTCCATGGTTGCCCCGATGACCTTGGAGCAGTAGTCGAGCTGGTGTGTGCTCATGAAGACGTCTGGTTTCTTGTTGGTTGTGAAGACGCTGTGCACAGGTCTATTGGTAAGAATATTGGAGAGAGAAAAGAAGAGGAAAAAAAAATATCTGCGACCAAAGGCAGAGAGCGCGAGAACAAGAGCAGTATCAAGAGAAGAAAAGAAAGAAACGTACACCGTGTTGAGATAATAGGTGCCGGCATATGCTCTGAGGTGGTCCAGCGGGCCGTACTTGGTGTCTTCGCCTTGCGACCCGTACGACATGGCCGTCAGGTTGACACACATGGATCTGGCCAGGAACAGCAAGCTGGTGACCTGAGGGCTCTTCAAGGCAAAATACCACCTGCAGAGGCGCCCGTGTCAGTCCGGTCCACAGGCTCACAGGGCTTCCCCCCCCCCCCCCCCCCCCCTCGCGACAGACAACCGCGGCAGCAAGTGATACATACCACCCGATGACGAGCTCCACGGCCTGGAGCAGATCCAGGCTCCTGGACCCGTCCACGATGGACGCCTTGCCGATGTCGGCCAAGAGCTCCTCGCCGAGCCTGCTCTGCCTGGTGGAGTCGAAGATGGAAGCGCTGAGCATGACGGCCTTCCAAACAAACGGCCGCTGCGAGCGCAAGTCGGCCGACGACATGTCCCGGGGGATGACGACGAACGGGAAGTACTCGGAAAACATGTCCCGGTAGACCATGAGGAGCATCTCGCCCTCGGAGGGCAGCGGCCACGGCGATTCCAAGTCCCTCATCACCTCGGGACTCCACGACGATGCCTCGTGTCCGTCATCGCCGGTCGGACTGGGCGAGGGAAACAGGTGCTCGAACGAGTACATGTCCGATCTCTCAGGGGGCCTGGACGGCCTCTGCCTCGTCAGCGGCGGCGAGCACGAAGACGCGGCGTTGCTCACAGACGCGTTGCTGGACTGTTGAGCCCCCTCGAACTGGGACGACAGCTCGTTGAGCCTCTTCTCGAGCTCCGCCACCCTCGACCGCTTGGGTCTCTTCTTCACCCGCGGAGGGGCGGGCGGGCGGGAGAAGCAATCCTTCCTCAGCCTGTGACATCTGTGTTCGCGGACACACGCCCAAAAAAAAAAAGTCAGAAAGATACATCCGCGCCGCGTGAAGCAGCAAGGGAAGCCGAGCTTTCCCCCCCCCCCCCCCCCCACCCCCACGCCTGGTTACGTTCTTTACCTTTCGCACTTCTCTCCACCGTCTGCTCTCGGGATGCACCTTGCCTTGGCCTTGGCACAGGTCGTACAAGCTTTTGGCCCCTTCAGCGTCGGTTGCATCTTGGGATCGGATCGTCTTCAGGCGTTGCGAGCCACGAGAAGAGGGGACGGGAAGGGGGGCGTGAACAAGCTTTCCGCCGAGTCGATGGATCGATATAGATGTAGAACCGGATGTCGATGGACGATTTCTTTTTCTTCTTTTTCTTCTTCTTCCTTTTCTGTCGGCGCGAGTTCAGACAAGTCCAGTCTGTCAGTTTGTGACTGGGTACCCCGACGCAGTTATGTCTCTCTGTCACGTCCAGTCCACCTCGCCCGGCGCATCATGTTCCTTAAGGGGTCAAGGAAACCATGCCAAAAAAAAAAAAAAAAAAAAAAAAAGACCGCCTTCTCCCCCTCCCCCCCCTCCGCCGTCCCTAATCGTCAACGGATCCGGTTTCCAGGGTCTCAATGTCATTAAACTTTCGGGTTGACATGGCAGGCCCCCAGAACCCATGACATAACATACATTGGGCCTTGAAATGTGGATTGCCGCTACGAATTGCCTACGGGCCAACAGAACCATGTCGACCGTCGATGACTTACGTAGTACTTCTTCCTGGTTCCACCAGCGGCGCGCCGTCGATGCAGCTGGTCGCGACTTCTGGACGTCTGGCAGGGAGGGAACGGACCACCAAATTGCACCGCTTCTCCGCTCTGCGGCTGTCCACGGCTGTCGGCCAATCAACGTGCTGCATTGCCGCTTTATTCTCCCGCTCTGGAGCGACGCCTGAAACGGCTCAACTCGCATGTATTGCCCTTCTGTGGCAAAGGTATCATATCATCATCATCCTCGCCATCCTCGTCCAATACACAGCCTTCCACCGCCATCGCGTATCCTTCATCGCTCATTTCTCTTCCCTCTGTCGAGGGTCGAGGGGCGTGTCATGCCATCACCACCTAATTGTTGACTTCGCAGGCCCCGTCGACGATGACTATCTTCCAGACCCGGCTAGACGAGTCCCTATCCTCATACGTTGCAAAGCTAGCAGCATCACGGCCCTTGAACCGGCAAGTCAACGGATCGGTCTAGTAGCCCCCCCCCCCCCCTCCTCCTCCCCTTACCCCATCTTCCCCATGGGTATTGTGAAGCTATTTTGGTTTGGTTGTTTTAGTGTATGCGCCTTGGCTGCTATTTGGGTCACACGGATCAAGGCGGGTCGTCAGCCAAGTCGCAAGAACAACCAGTCGTGGACAAGTAGATCGGCAGTGGTGGTAGAGACTTGTCAGAATCGAGAAAGCGCATGACAGCTACAATCCAGATTATGTCACCACTCAATTGCACTTGTGCTAGGAGGAAACCCCCGTGGACAGCAACTGTTTATTCTTCCCAACGAAAAAAAAAAAGGTCATGGGACAGACAGAAAGCTAAACTGAAAACCACAGTATTTCATGGCATGGCGAACCCCCGATGCCTGCTTAGATACGAGGTCTGACGTCGACGACAAAGACGGTCGGTCACTCACCCATGAGTCCCGCAACTCCTCGTTGTCAGTTGTCAGTCAGCACAAACTCACTGTGCGGCAACGCCATCAAGGAGCCCTGCATTGCTTCTTCCCTGACGCTCGAGCAGAGCTTCAGTGAAACTACCGTGTTCGCGTCCACTTGCCCTCATTTCCTCGGTAGCCTGCTCAATGCCCAGATGTCTATCCGTCCACAGAGGCTGTTCTACCTTGCCTTGCTCCCCGACCCCAATAAATCCACCCTCGGCCGCCCATTGCGATGTGCGCTTGATGCCGAGGCGGGTCCAGATTTGATCGACGGCTTCCACAAGCTCGTCACGGTACTCCTTGGTGTGCCCAGGCGTGGGCGTGATGCGCAGCCGCTCCTGGCCGACCGGAACTGTGGGATAATTGATTGACTGCACGTAGATTTGGTAATCCCGAAGAAGCATGTCTGACGCAGCCTTGGCCAGCTCGGCGTTCCCAACCAGAATTGGAATGATGTGGGAGGGATTGGGAATAACAGGGATGTCCCGGTTGTTGAGTTCCTCCTTGACAGCGCGCGTGTGCAGTTGCTGCAGCTTGCGGTCGCCGTCGTACTCCATCTGGTACTCGATGGACGTCCTGGCACCAGCCATGGTGGCAGGAGGCAATGAGGTGGTGAAGATGAAACCCGGGGCCAAGGACCGGATCATGTCAACCATTTTTCCGCTGCCAGCAATGTAGCCTCCCACGCACCCGTAAGCTTTTCCCAGAGTGCCCGTGATGATGTCAACGCGGTCCATGATGGTGCCTCGGGTCAATCCCTTCTGATGAGCTTCCCAATCGAGATGTTCGGCCACACCAGCGCCCCGTGGCCCATACATGCCGACAGCATGAACTTCGTCTAGAAAGGTAATGGCGCCGTATTTGTCAGCCAAGTCGCAGATTTCAGCGATGGGGCCGATAGAGCCACACATGCTGTACACAGACTCAAAAGCGATGATTTTTGGCACATGAAGTGGCAAAGAGGCAAGCTTGGCCTCGAGATCCGCAACGTCATTGTGCTTGAAAACAATCTTCTTGGTGCCCGAGTGACGAATGCCTTGGATCATGGACGCATGGTTCAAGCTGTCCGACAGGATGACACAGTCTGGCATCTTGCTGCCAAGCGTCGCGAGGGTGGCGTCATTGGCCACGTAGCAAGAGCTGAACACCAAAGCAGCTTCCTTGGCATGCAATCTGGCTAGCGTCGCTTCGAGTTCGACAGCGTGTCTATTGTGTCCGGATATGTTTCTAGTTCCGCCGGCGCCGGCGCCGTACTCGTCCAGCGTCTGCTTCATCTTATTAAGGACTCGCTTGTTCCGGCCCATTCCGAGATAGTCGTTGGCACACCAAACCGTGACCCGTTCGTCCTTGTTTGCCATGTGAGCGCGAGGGAATTCCTTTGCAAGACGATTGATGTTGTTAAAGTATCTATAAGAGTTGTCCTTGTGCTTTTTGTCCAATTCGGCAGCGTAGAAGGTCTCATAGTTGAACTTGCCGATGGACCCCTTGTGGTCGAGACCGTGACGAGCTGTAGATCATGATCAGCAAGTGAGTCTATGCACACGCACAAATACCGATCGTGGCACTTCTGCACACGTACCGTGCTCATGGCCTTTGATGATGGGCGCGTCAAGAGCCCTCGCCTCCTGAAGCCGACTGGTGTGAATACGGGCCCTGCTGGCCTTGGTCTGGCCAGAGAAGGCACGGAGTCTAGTGGCAGCAAGACCCGTTCTGGCCAACTGGACCGCCATTGCCTGGCCCATGACGGGACAGCGATGAGCAAAAACCTGGAGTTTGGACATGGTGCCTCCGCAGGGCGACGGTTTCGGCCGAGCCGACGTAGACAGAGCACGGAGGGTGGCGGGCGAGGCGGCCTTCAAGAACGGGCACATGGCCTTGGACTGGCGAAGAACAGAATCCATCGTTTTCGGAACCCAATTGTTGATAGCAATATGTGCTGAAATTCAATCAAATTCGACAGCCAGAGTGGTGTCGAAGCCAAGTATCTAGGACTGCTGGTAGACGAGTTGCAACTCGCTATGGCTCGGGAGAGAAAGGGGAGGGGGGCGAGATTCCAGGTCAAACCTGAAAGGCGGGCGACTTGAGGGGGCTGCGGCGGCTGACGGGCGCTGGCGGGCGCTGGCACATCGAAGGGAGACTTTCTCGGGCTAGCTGACCTGCGGGCTTTGCAAAAACGAAGACCGGATCTTCCAATAAAAAGCAATGTAAAGTATCCAGGATAGATGGGTGAGAGAGTGGTTTTGTTGCAAGAAGTTCGGGAGTTTGTCGGAAAGTGCAAAAGACACTAAGATAGATCGGGTCAAAGGCTCCACTTGCATAACGTTACTACGTACAGTTACAGCCAGCCAAGTGCCCTTGCAGAAGCAACTTCTCCAAAACTGAATAAATCAGAGGGCATGGCACTCTAATGTCTCTTCTCTCATTGGTCAAATTGGTCCGCATCAAAGAGCAACCAAGCCATGCTTTTTATTTCTTACGTACATAGTAGTATTCTCCACCGTCCGCTTCCCACAGTCCGGCTCTACTTTCGTAGTATCATCAATCCAACATATCGCTGATCTATTCCGAGGCCTTCATCACCAATTGAACCATGTGAAGCCCATTATGTATAGTTCGTATGCAATTCCCACATGCGTATGACATTCAGACGCCAAGAATGAAAAAGAAAACCAGCAAGACTTGTGAACGAAGAAGAAGAAGAAGAAGAAGAAGAAGAAGGAAAAAGACAGGCCAAATCACACAAAGTGCTTGCTAAACCCTCTCACATCTCCAACTGGGGGGGGGGGGGGGGGGGGGGGGGGGGGGGGGGGGGGGGGGGGGGGGGGGGGGGGGGGGGGGGGGGGGGGGGGGGGGGGGGGGGGGGGGGGGGG
>JABAEC010000006.1:118135-184766 GCA_013435705.1 Claviceps paspali | reverse complement strand
CCCCCCCCCCCCCCCCCCCCCCCCCCCCCCCAAAAAAAAAAAAAAAAAAGAAAAAAAGAAAAAGAGAGTATGATTCATCTTAAGATTTAAACGGATTTCTGACCGTCTCCAATGATGCCTCTCTCTCTGCCTTTATTCACTCGCGCCATGAATTCGGTATGAGGCAGGGCTTTCAGATCGTCCATAACCTTGGTCAACTCCTCAACGCTCATCCTCGCGAGCGATTCCGCTCCCCAGACCCCAGACATGAAAGCGATGACAAACCTATCATGTTCGACGAACTCGATGAGGGTGCTCCAATGGCGACTGTCTGGTAGGAAGCCAAGCTTGAGAGCTTGACGAGTTGTATGTATAGAATCAATGACCTTATCCAAAATCTCGGCCGAGCTTGATCTGGGAAATGCACAGTACTGATGTGAAACTCGATCCAGCCTTTCAACCATCTTTTCTCTAAACCTTTCTTTGTGTGGACACTTAATGACAGAATTGAAAGGATTGAGCGTTTCTCGTGGTTTTGCTTTTGCTGATGACTGTGCTGTAGCTGCACAGCTTTTTATTCCGGAAACTCCCTGTCCTTTGGATGGATCTCGTATATCGTTGCCGAAATACGTTTGCGCTCCGGGAATGGGCATCAAGCTAGCCTGATTCTGTGTGCTTGTCTATAAAAAACGGGTTATTCAAAGAAAGAGAAAAAGAAAAGGAAAAGGAAATCAACAACCAATTCGAGAACATACAACACGAGGAGCCGCATATGGCACTACAGCCGGTATCATCGCATCTTGGCCTATTGGTGCCGATGATGATTCTGCAGCGAATCGTGGGCCTGGACTCGGGCGTGATTGAGAATCACCAGCCCCACTAACTTTGCTGGAAATAAGAGCACGAATCGTTTCCCGTGCAGAATAGATGGAGGGACCAGCATGGTTTGGGCGGGACTCGGATCCAGAAGATTCATGGTCTTTCGGCCCATTACGCATTTTGAACTCCTCTGGGTTGCTGTATCGAAGTTGATGCATTCTGACCATGTCGTCGGCTTCTTTTTCCTCTTCCCGAGACAAGGGCGCTTTGTTGTCTTCTTCTTCAAAGGTGTCTGTGGGAATGATTTCTCGAATTAGACCGCTAGGGCGGCAGTGGTCGATAATCTCGTCAAGGATATTCTCTTTTCCGATGTGGCTCGTCAGGTCCTTTTGTGGTCTGTCGATAACGTTGTGCTGCAAGTCAATGTGCCTGTTGCCCCAGCTGATTGGATTTTTCTTGTCCACGACTCGAGATGCAAGTTGCGATTTGAAAACCGTCCTGCCGTGTATATCCTGCTCGAAGGTGCCAGCAGTAACAAAGTGATAAACAGTGACAGGCTTCGTCTGTCCAATTCGAAAAGCCCGTCCTACAGCTTGTTGTTCTTGCACTGGGTTCCATCCAAAGTCAAGAATCACCACACGATTGGCCCCTTGGATGTTGAGACCAACGCCGCCGGCCTTGGTAGATATCAAGTAAATCTCAGTCGAACTGTTGTTGAATGCTCTGATCAATTCTTGTCGTTTTGATATCGGTGTTTGTCCGTCCAGTCGACTGTAGCGTCTATTCTGCTTCGTGAAAAGGGTCTCCAAGTAGTTCAGCGTTGGGATCGAGTGACTGAATACAAGAACTTTGTCTCCTTTTTCTCGAGCGCAATCCAAGATCTTGATCAGCAGTTCGATCTTTGTGGACGCAGATGGCTGGCTCCAATCAGTACCAAATGAATCAAGAACCTCGGCAACGGTGCTTGCAGGGAGCATCGGCTCCTTGGCATCGTCTTTCTTGCGATGACTCTCCGCGACGAATATAGAAGGATGAGCGCAGATCAATCCAAGCGCGCTCAAGTTATCGAGAAATCCACTTCGCTGGCCTGATGTACCTTGTGAGATTCTTTCGCGAGAGGCTGCTAAATAGAGATTGTATAGCTTGACCTGCAACGGCTTTGGCTTGACACACAAAACAAACTCTTTCTTCTGTGGTAGGTCTTTATCAATGCATTTGACTGTGCGTCGGTGCACCTTTGATGCAACTGTTTTTTGAAGAACCTGCTGCATCTTCAACGCTCTTCGCCTCTCATGGGCATTGCTGTCGACGCTAAAGCCGCGGTGGATGGGGTTCGCGTAGATCTCGCGAAACTCGGACAATGGACCCAAGAAGTTGGGTGCTATCCAGTTGATCATGAAGTAGTATTCTTCGATATTGTTCGCGAGAGGTGATCCGGTCATCGCAATTCTGCGACTGGTCCCGAACCGCGAACACTCAATATGAATTTGTGATTCGGGATTCTTCAGCAAGTGGGCTTCGTCAGCGACTACCAGACTCGGCTCGTCGAAAAACGCATGTCCGTTCCGCCCACCGTAAACCTGTTTCAACATGTTGTAACCAATCACCAAGACACCACCGTTTTGCGACCATCTCCGAGACATGGCCAAGCGTTCCTCGTCAGACATTGTTGAGTCGATCGAATAAGGCCCGCCCAAGGACTTATTTGAATCCCATAACAGCAATTCGTCGATCCAATTGTTGACGAGTCCAGAAGGACAGAGTACCAATGTCTTGGACTGCCGGAGCTCCTCGGGGATCTGTGATACTATGCCCGGGTCCGACGACCTACTCGATTCTTGAATTGCCATGAGGAACGTGATGATTTGCATGGTTTTGCCGAGGCCCATGGTGTGTGCTAAAAGACACCCCTGACGGAGATCTGCATCCTGAATGATCTGGTTCCACATGAACCGGACACCATCGATCTGATGATCTTTTATCCTGTTTCCAATGTCTTGATTGACATAAATGAACGGTTGACCGTCCTGCTTGGATTCATTGACGATAAGGCGTGACTTGTCGCTAGGCATCACGGCAGCATGGCCCAGGGTAGCGCGAAGACGAAGACGACGAGCCTCTTGCTCTTCCGCGCGACGCTTCTCTCGCTCACGGATATCTACAGCATCTTTGTTCTGGACGACTTCTCTTGGCGCGGGTCTTTCATGGTTGGCGTCCTCGTCGCTATCGCTGAGCCCACTGCCGGACAAGTCTTCGCGCCAGATCTGATTGTCTTGCGGAAACAGTGGCCCTATCTGCGTAAGAAAGCCGTGCCAGACCGCCCAACTATTTCCACCGCGCTGAGCCCGCAATTTCTGGACCAAAGTAGACTTCAGATCAGCCAGCCGTGATTCTTTCAGGTTCTTGACCTTCAAAAAGCATAAAAATAATCTCGACACGTCGAACGCGAGAGTACCGGGTCCCGGCTTATCGAGAAGACTGATGTCTCGAACCGGGCTGGCAATGTGTCTAGCGATTGTTGAGCGAAAGGACTCTTCTAGGCCGTTCTCTTGCACGTGCTTGAGGACAGCAGTCCGTCTCGAATGCCCTAGTCTCCAGAGAATAGATATCATCAGTGAATAGCGCTCTTTCTGCTTGGACCAATAGCTAGGTGGATGGCTGGCAATGCGCTTGATATCATGATACTTGGCGGCCCATGACAGAGCTTTTACTTCTGCGGACGGCGGAAGTCCCGAGTGGCTTTTCTTCGCAGCGTCATCTCTCGACGAAGTTTTGTCAATTGTAGAAGCGCGATTTCCTCGAGTGTTAAGGCCTATGTCGCTGGTGGTAGACTTTTCTGCGGGAGAATTAGGAACGCTCGAGTCGACTTGTGTCAGGTCGATGAAAGTGGGAGATGTCGGGACCAAATAGCCTGGGCTTGAAGATTTTTCGGTTTGACGAGCGGGAGTGCATTGGGCCACATTGCGTTGGGAAGTGTCGTTAGCCACAGTAGCGTCGTCCATGATGAAGCTCTCATCAGAACTTGTCAAGATTTCCTCTTCCGGCAAGACATCTATCGATTTGCGCTGGGACAAGGGCTTTTTCTTGGGCTCAGTTAATGATCCGGGCGGTCTCGGAGGTTCGAACCTCGAACTCAAAACGTCGGCCAACCAGGAATTGTACGATCGGTCTGCCACACTCTGCTCCAAGCACCTCGCTTGGAGGCGAATGTCCCGTTCATTGCCCCAAGTTACCTCCATGATTTCCGCCTGCAGCTTCTTGATTCTGTCGTCACATCTTTTGGCTTCTTGAACAGCTCTCTCGAAAAGATTAGCTTTCGTCCCTCGCCTGGCAGCGTCTTTCCATAACGAATGTGCCTTGAGGTAGTATTTTGGAAGCTTTCTCTCAGTCCACTCTCGCTTCATGTCCGAGATTTCTTCCTCGAGTATTTGCCGAATCCTATCTGTCGATAGTCGCATTGAGTTTGCTTCAAGCTTTCTGCTCGCTTCAGCTCGTTCAATTTCCATCTCTTCCCGCGTTTCCTCGTCCAGCTTGTCCAGATCGTCTGGCAGATCATCAAGTTCTAGGATCTCATCCAACTCGCCGGAGGAAGCAACTGATTCGGCAAACTCCACACGACCATTCGGAGCATTTGTGGTGCAATCATTTTTTAGCCAGCGCCTCATGATCTTGTGAACGACCAGTCTTTTCCCTGGAGGAAAGTTTGTGGGCACCGGAGTGCTAAAACAATCCTCCTCTTCGTGGAGTTGGCGTGTCAGCAGTGTGAGAGAAGGTCGCAGATGTGTCACATCAATGACTCCTGCCCCTAGATACGCAAACTCGTCCTCGTTGTCGTGCACGAAGGCTGAGTTTTGGAGACCAGCTGCTGGTTCCACTTCATTACGGACCAAAATGTCGGCCTCAGTCGCAAGAGGAATGGGTAGCGAATGCACAGGCCGTTCCTGTAATAGCTGAGGCGCAAGCCTTTTCTTTTTCGACTCCTTTGTCGGAGTGTCCCCATTCATAGTCGCTGGAGGATCAGAAGCCTCTGCAGAGGTGTTGGGTACCGATGGCATGCCATCCTCATGACTCTCACTCTGTCTCTCACAAGAGTCCCAGATTGTCCCATGTGAACTGAGAGAGAGAGGCCCCAGGATTTCGGATGGCAGAGGGGACATGACAGCTTTCAACTCTTCGATTGCCGATGAGGTTCGAGGAATGGTATGTGATTGCGGATCTACTTGCAAAGAGATTGTGCTCCCTCGAGCATGGCCATGCGGTTCATATTGAACGTTTTCTTGACGATCTAAAAGATCTAGTTTCCATTGCTGAAAGAGACGACTTCGGCGCCGAAGCTTCATGATAGCTTCGCCCAAGGCATTCTTATGCTTGATAAGTCTGACGTTCAGGGCTTGGTAGAGTTCATTCCGCAGATCATGACCGCTGCGTTCCCCGACAAGATCATACGTCAGTAGACTATGCCCATCGACCTCATGTTCTCGCAGTCTGGTAGCGAGTTCACTGACGTCGCTTGAACAAGGACGATCGAGAGAGCAAAGCTCAGATATCACAGCATTCTCATCCCATAGAAGGGGATCTTTCTGACCAATGTCCTCCATTGACTAATGACATGAAGAAACGACCAATGTTCTGAATGTTCACGCATGTCAGTCAAAATTTGCATTAAATGAAAACGCAAAGAGTGGACAAAGTGAGAATCTTGTTTTTGAATTCCGCATTGACACGCCGGCCCCACGATTCCGAATAGAGCGACAGTGTGTGTGATAAGCAAGCTGAACGCGCAGCATCAACATACCCGGGACTTCAACTGTTTGAATTCAACTGTTTGACTGAGCGCCATCAATGGCTCGTCGCCAGTAATGACTTCAGGTCGGGCTCTGGGTTTGGACATGAAGTTCTTGACAGCGCAAGGTTGTCAGCTTTTGTGTAATGTTTAATTTCTTTTTGTGACTTAGTAGCGACGAACCTCGGGTGTTGTCAGGCCAAAGTGCCGTACCTAAGTGTCGACAAGTCGGTCACAGTTGCAGCGGATCTGTGCAGCTGGTGGAGTGACACGTGACCAAAAAGGAAAAAAAAAAAAAAGAAAAAAAAAAAAGAAAAAGAAGACTGCAAATTAGCTCTCGTCAGTTCGGCTCTAGACAATGGGATTCATCTTTTCACCTTTCACTCTGCACAATGGAATCGGAATCGCGGAGAATCTGCATCGCCCGGACCTCTACTGGATACCTAGTACCTACCTAGCAGATACCCTTTTCTTTGAGTATTGACACCAGTCATGTGACAAGAGGCAGTGTATCGGCAGGCGTGAGAACAAGGATGGCAAACCACGATGTGCAATAGCAATATGCTGCTGATAGTGACACAGCGCGTATATATTCTAAAAGAGGAGGAAAATGAGGAAAGTGGTTTTCCCTCCCAGTGGTATTAGAAAAATCGGTGAAGAGAAAAGTCAGATCATGCAATTTCGAGGTGCACAAAACGCCTCCAATTGAAGAAATCGCCATCTTTTTGCGTAGGAAACGACCCGCATTTCATCATCAGGTGGTGAGCCAGTAATAATCCACTCACTTGTCGCTTGCGCACGAAGACCAAAAGTTCAGGTCGCCAGCTGTCGGCCCTCTCCCTTCACTTCATGCTCACTGCAACGTCACCCGGTACGACTCTACGCCTCATCCGCTAGAGACATTAAATTTCCGCTTTCATCAGTCGCGTATCCTCCACCTATCAACTTTCAAAGGGGAAAAGAAAACAAAATGACGGACAGCCTGCATGATCTGGGCTCGGTGCCCAGCCGGCCGTTTCCCCCGCACTTGACGAGTGTTGAGCAGGAGACCCTTGTGCAAATCGTCAAGGACTGGGCGTCCGGCCACGGCTTGGTGGTCAGGCCGGCCGCTGCGGTGATCGCAGCGGAAGCAGACCCCGACCGTATTGCCGCGGTGCCCGCGCCGGTGGCGTTATTCCCAAGCGGCATTGCTGGACATGTTTTCAGAAAAGGCCTCGCGGCACAGAAGGCGTACAACGAATTGTATGCTGCTGTGAGCAGAGACGAGAAGTTCTTGGCCGATATTGTGAAGCAGTATGTCACATGTATGGGGTCCGTGCGATGCTCAACTTGCTGATACTCTCATATCAGGGTGATAAACGGTGACGATTTTGTTCGGGATCTGTGGGCCGTCCACGAGACTGTCAAGTCAGAGGGTTACACACAGGTGAGGGGGCGTTCAGTCTGTCTGCAACCGAGACGGTGATCGATAAAGGTTCTGATGTCCGAAGTAGCCACTGTCGCTCGGTCTATTCAGGTCGGACTACATGGTCCATCAGGACGCTTCTGTGCTGCCCCCGGTCGATCAGCTGAAGCAAGTAGAATTCAACACGATAGCCTCATCTTTCGGCGGTTTGTCGGTCCGTACAGCGCAACTACACGCGTACCTGGCTCGAGCAGCCTATCCCTTCTTGGAACAACCCATCTTGGATGGCACCTTGGACCTGCCTGAGAACAAGGCTATCGAAGGACTGGCCGCTGGTATGGAAGCTGCGTACCAGGCTTACGGTGCTCCTCAGTCTGGTCATACAAAATGTATTCTCTTCATTGTTCAAGGGGACGAGCGCAACGTCTGGGATCAACGCCATCTGGAATATCAACTGGCCAAGTCTTCACCCGCGATACCGGTGTTCCGTCTAGCTTTTGCCGACATCATGAAATGCACTGCTCTTGCTCAGACAGAGAAGCGCCAGCTTTTATATAGCAGCCCCATCAGCCCCAAGGCAAAGTACGAGGTCGCGGTGGCTTACATGAGAGCGGGCTACGGCCCTGGCGACTATCCTAGTCAGCAGGCCTGGGATGCCAGATGTCACTTGGAACGCTCCCATGCCATCAAATGCCCGTCGGTCTTGACGCAGCTGGCTGGGACCAAAAAGGTACAGCAGGTGCTGGCCACGCCTCGCTCCCCAACCGAGGCATCAGTCCTGAGCAGATTCATCAAAGATGACACCCCCTCGGCCGCCGAGCTGTGGAAGACGTTTACGAATATTTATCCCATGGACGATTCCGAGATGGGGCTGATGGCGCGAAAGATAGCGCTTGACCCAGACAAATGCCAGGACTATGTATTGAAGCCGCAGCGAGAAGGTGGAGGCAACAACATCTATGGCAAGGCCATCCCCGATTATCTTGAGTCGATTCCCGCGTCTCGTTGGGGATCCTTCATCTTGATGGAACTTATCAAGCCTCAACCCCAACGAAACTTGATTCTCCGCAACGGTCAGATCGAGCAGGGCAACGTTATCAGCGAGTTGGGAATCTATGGTACCTGCCTTTGGAACCAAATATCTGGGGAGATGCTCCACAACGAGGAGGCCGGCTGGTTGCTACGAACGAAAGGTGACAAAAGTGAAGAAGGCGGCGTCGCGGCTGGCTACGGGTGCATGGACAGCGTTTCACTGACGTTGACGAATATTGATGTGGCGGTCGCGGGTGCGGAAGCTTAGAAAATAGAATTTCCAATCATAGTCAATAGCGGTGCATCTGCAGACAGGGAGAAGTCGTGGCAAACTTGTTATTGCTTCATTAGATAAAACAGCATAGCATGACATGGTTTCTTTTTTTTTTCTGGTCCCTGTTTTTTTTACACGAGAACTTCCGCAATGTTCTCTATATAATACAGATGTTGAACAAAGGTAAGAAAAAGCCTTAGAGGAGAGAACTTTTCGAACAACAATGTGGCGGTAATTGCGAAATTGTATTGCACCCCCCCATGGCATTGCCACTGCATCATAGCCATCGTTCTAGGATGGGCTTATTCGCTTTGACCAGCATTGTCATTCTGGGGTCTCTTGAGAACCTCGAGGTTTCCTGTAGCGACATTCCGGTTAGACGACATGCAATGGGTTTGAAAATCAATAAACAGAAGGGGAAAAAAACTTACGGTGAACAATGCTGAAGCTGGTTCGGTTTTGGCCGTTGCCGTCTTGGTAGCTGCTGATGGAGGCTTCGCCTTCAACAAGCACCATTGCGCTATATCAGTGTCAGCTACGATATCCCCACGGCACGGTGCCCGGTTCGTATGAAACACGAGCTCGGAATCATCTTCAGCCCCCATGAATTGTCATAGGGCAGAAGAGGAGGGCGGAACAAGCAACGCACCCCTTGGGCAAGCTCAGCAGGAAATCCCTTCGGGGACCGTCGACGAAGCTGGTGACGCGGAACCAGCTCGTCTGGCGGTTGTCCTTGGGTCCACTGTTGCTGCCAACGGCGTATCTGACAAGCTCACGGCCACTGTTGGTGCTGTGGATCTCGGGAGTATCAGCGAGATTGCCAATGATGGAGATGCGGGCGACAGATCGAGGCGACGAGGTGCTGAACGAGCGGGCGGCGCCGGCGGAGGCGGCGGTCGCGCGACGGAGCAGGAAGGAGGACATTGTGCTGGATGGGGGTGTGGTAAGAAAAAAATAGGATGGACGAGGGTTGCGATTGGAATGGGTGGTGTGACGGGATGATGGATGATGGGATGTGTGTTTGGGTTTGTGCGTTGTGAGAGAGAGTGTAGAGAGAGAGAGAAGTTCGGGAAAAAAAAAAATTAAGTGTCTGGCTTGGAGTCGAGCGCTGGGGTTAGTGTGATTGGTTGGTTCCTTGTTTCCTGTCAAGGGATGGCCAGGAGCTTTCCCCCCCCCTTCTCCACGATCCACGATTGGTCAGATGGCTCTGTGGCCAACTTCGCAAACCTCCCAACGTACTAAATATGTACATACGTAGTAGTCGCTGCGAGGCGCCCCTGGAACGACCCTGGAGCCACCAACCTCCTAGTGGAGGGACTTTGGGTGCGGGTGGCCGTCTATTCGAGCTAGCTCTCTTGTGGGGCCAAGACGACTCGGTCTGCCTCTTCTACACAGAAAACCAAAAAAGAAGAAGAAGAAAAAGGAAGTAAAAAAACAACAAAAAAAAAAAACATTCACTTGGTGAGCCTCTGGTCCACACGCCGCGGCTTCTTCTGCACCTCTTGCAATTCACGACGTCACCCTCAACTGACCGCCCGCGTCCTCTCTCTACACAATCGTCCGGGTTCCGATGGGCGATGCGTGGCCTCGACGCAAGGCGAGCACTGCAGGTCGGTCCGTCCGCAACAAACAAAAAAACAGTTTCACGACAAAAACCAAAGTAGTAAGCGGATGCTGCCGAGACGGCACGTCCTTGCTACGCGCACGGCTTCGGATCAGATACCACCCAAGCCTTGCTTTCTTCATCGGCGTCACGGCCTACCACGTCGTACGTCTCGCGCGGGGCTGTGGTTTGCCAAAAGGAAGCGCCACACTGGGGATCTGCCGGCGGTGTCACGTCCCGATTTGGGTGTCAATAGAAAGCTCAATAGAGTCAGCTGTCAGGCTGGCAAACTCCAAACGATCAATCATCAATCACCTCTGGTTCTATTGTAAGCCGCGCCTCCGCAACGGCTGCTTCGACGGGTGACGACGTCCTTCTGGGTGAGAGGGAGACAGACGCAGCCAGACCAGACCGACCACCTTCATCCCCTCACCCCCCTCTCCCTCAACCTGCAATGCGAGGCCCGTTTGCTGTCTATTGATCTTTGACCGTGCCTATAGTACTACCAGTAGTCTCCGTCTCGTCTGTCTTTGGCTCCCGTATCTCATTGAAAAGTCCTCGGGGCGTATAGTGACGGACCGCAACCTGCAGCCGGCTGCATCCTTGCCGGGATAGTCCTGGACGTCAGGTCCCAAGTCAGTAGCGTAGTCTCACAGTCGTGAGAGACGGGAGGAGATGGAGTTCCGGCCTGTTGTTTATTGATGGTGCTCTGGAAACGATATAAGGACACGAGTTCCGCTTCAAGTAATACGGCGACCATGTTGTCTGACCAGCTTAAGCGGGCAGTCGCACAGAACTGGCGAGAAGTAGATGATACCGACGACGCTTCGTTCTGTCCGTCTTTTCTTGCTGCCACTTCGTTCTGTCGAGGGAAGGGGGGGGGGGAAGTAGCCTCTCTTGTTGTGCGATAAAGTCCTCCCGTCCAAGTCGTCTTCCCTGAATATTTGCCCCCGTCCTTGCCCGTCTTATGACACAGGAGCAAAAAAGAAAATAAAAAAAAATGGCAACGTCGTCTCTCACGCACTGGTTCGAGCCTCGCGGCGCTGCCACGGTCGTCGCCACGGATGAGCCCCTGCCTCCCTTCACGCGTCCAGGACTGATGGCAAACCTGGTGTGTCGAGTGCTCTTGGCCGTCGTCGCCAACCTGGTCTGCCTCGTGCCTCTTCGTTTGCTATATCGAAATGGAGAGTTCGCCGCAGTGGTGTTCATCCTGACTCTCGAGGTTAAGAACCTCAGAACCATTGTGAACGCTCTGATCTGGAGAAACGACGACATCAGGTCCTGGTGGCCGGGCTACGGCTGGTGCGATCTCGACATCTACATCTACAACACCGGCGGCGCTTTGTTTGCCACCTGTCTGCTGGCCATCATCCGCAACTTGGCCCAGCAGGTCGGTTTGAACCGGGCCGGTGCCCTCACCGTCGGGGAACGCCGCCGCCGTAACATGTATCAGGCGCTCATCATCTTTCCCTTGCCCATCGTTGAGATTTCCACGACGTGGCTGATCACAGCCCAACGGTATATCGTCGGCACACTCATAGGCTGCTACTGGGTTTCTCACCCGTCCTGGCCCTGCCTGGTGCTTTTCATCCTCCCCCTGCCCATCTGCGCCATCATCACGACCTTCTACGCAGGTCAGTTCGTCGAAAGGGGGATTTCTCGACTGTGGAAACGTTGCTGACACCTATACCCCCCTTGCCTTGCTCGCAGTCCTCGTCTACAAGAGATTTCGACAAGTTGCCAAGACAACCCAGACGGCGCTGACAAGCAATCGTGTGGCGCAACAGAGGACCCAGCGCACGAGACGAAAGCTCTACCTCATGGTCATCTCTATCCTCGTGCCGTATCTACCAGTCGTTTTGGCATTGGCCGCCTTCAACGTCCTGGAGATGACGTCGAACGGGATGGAGCCTTACGACTACGATAAAGTCCACAATCACGCGTCGCCACTGCCGTGGAACACGATACTCTTCCTGACATCGAGACAGATCAACTGGGCCATCATGTACAACTGTTATATCCCCATCTTCACGGCCATACCCGTCTTTGTCTTCTTCGGGCTGACCAAGGACGCGATCAACAACTACCGGAAGATGGCCCTTTTTGTCCGTCTAGATGCCCTCTATCCTGGTCTGCAACAAGAGTACGATCCCGACAAGCCCGGCTCGGCGGCATGGAGCTCGTTCAGCTCCCGTCGGATGCGAAACATCATCAGGTGAAGTGGATGGACACACTTTCTCCCCACGAGCAATTACTCACAAGATGTCCAGTCCGCCGCCAAAGACGGAATCGCTCAGCAGTTCTTCCGCGCCGTCCTGTCGTCAAATGTCGTTCGGCGTGGAGAACATGCAGAACGAGCCATCTCAGCAGTTCAATACTCACGAGTCTGTTTATCCGGAATCCGCGACCACGGCAAGAATCCCCGGCCACAACCCGCTGCCTTTCACCGCTTTTCGCAACATCACAGTTCCTAGATTCGTGCGTGATTTCTTTGCGCGAAGCAAGAAGTCCAGGGAAGATCCAGAACATGGTCCTTGCTCAGGGCCAACACCGTCGTCCATCTCTACACCAGAGCAGTCGTACTCATACCAGCAGCAGTCAAAGAAACCCGTTGTGATGTGGGGTCATGTAGAGAAAGATTCCGGGTCGGCTGGTGGCGCGAATCTTGTCGCGGGAAAGTCGGTTACGCATGGTGTTTCGATCCAGACGTGTTTGTCGCGAGAAAAGTAAGAAAAAAAAAACAGCATACGTGATAAAAGACCTTGGCAACAAAATTGCGCAAAGCGAGATGCAAGATGAACTAACTCCCTTTTTTTTTTTTTTTTTTTGACCATGTAATTTCGCGCTTAACACTTGTGTTTATTGCATGAGACAGGGTTGGAAGATCGGGTCGAGGAACCGATGAAATCGAGACCGATCTACTATGTAGTAGTCATTTACATATACAGTTGCTTCTGTTAATACAACTATTTTTTTTTGACTGGGTTGTAGTCGGCCAGGCAATAGGGCAGGCGATAATTCTCACCAGCGCGTTAGAAGAAAAGTTGGAAATCACCATGCAATAGCCGATATTTCTATACTAGAAGAGTTTTGAAACTGCAACCGAAAAGTTGCTGGGAGTTGTAAGTGCTGTTAACCAACTGTGGACATCGGAAAGAGTACTACTGGGTACTATGTTGGGACAAGTCCAGCCTGTGCCAGTACTACTACTAAGTACCTACTACTAAGTACCTACTTAGTAGTACTAAGTACTGGTATGTTACGTGCTGAATGCTGAATGAAGCCCTCGTGCTGTATTGTGGGCTTCTTTTAGCACCCACTGCTTGGGAGAAAGAAAGGTGTCCGCGCAAACGTCGCGACATGTCATGAAGCTCATAAAATAAAGAGTATCACACCAAGCGCAGGTATAGGAGGTCAAGTTTCTGTCTTTATGGTCAAAGATTCTTGTTTTCTATCCAAGGTGCGGCAGGAGACCTCCTTTCCCTTTACATTGGGGGTCTCCGCTGACGACGAGGACGTCCGAGGTTTCCGTCAACACCGTAAGAACCCAGTAGGTAAAATGAACCAATTTCCCAACGTCAGAGAATTTGAATGGTTCTGTAGTTATGTATACAATGTAAACTACCAGTATGTGTAGATATGCCTTCCGACTTGTAGTATATAAATAAGGCTACCTCAGCCAACTCCCAAACAGGTCATCATTCACTTCATCTCAAGTTCTTCCCTGAAACCATTAAAGAGTCCCTCACTCTTTCTACACATCTCAACTTCATCGCCATCGCCACAAAAAAAAGACAATACCGTCTCCACAAAGCCTTACAACATCCACCCTTCCAAACGCATCATGAAGTTCAGCACAGCTCTCAGCAGCCTGGCCGTCATTGTCCTCGAGGCTTCCCGCGTCAATGCAGTGCCACATTCGGCACAAGAGCTTGCGCCCATGCAAGTCGAGAGGCGAACCGATATGCTGGAAACGAGGGCAACCGACCCAGCCGGGAACCTGCATTGCTGCTTCTCATACGTTCTGAACCACAACAAGCCACCTATTCCCTTTTGGACTTCCTGGCCAAACCAAAGGATTTATGATGTTAACCTGAACAAATGCATACTCCGGCTCGCTATTCCGGATGACAAACCCCTCGACAGCGGCTGTGCTATACGGAACTGGAGGGTTTTGCCGGGCTGCTCAGTGGCCGGTAGGATTAGGGTATACGACGGCACTGATGCAGAATGCGCCAGTCTTCCTCCGCCACAGGTACCGACAAGTTAGTAAGATACACATGATGACATCAGGTGGCAATGTCATTTCCGACAGTCGGTCAGTTATAGACATTACCATTGGGAATAGACTAAGCGAGGTACATGGAGTCGATCCCCTTTGAGAGGCAAAACACAACGCTAGGAAACGTGCCAGCCAACAAGTCCCTCTCTCGAGAACCCATCCACCTGACCAAAAGCAGATAGAAACGAATAAGAAAAAAAAACAGATTCAAGGACCGAGGGGAAGAGAGAGCAAAGTGGGATGACAAAGAAGAGGGAGAAAGGATACGACAAGGAAGGTGAGGGGGAGGAAACAGGCTGAGAGCCGTGATTTTTGTTGTTTTGTTCTATGCAAAAAAAATATACACTCATTAGGTTTTGCATGGCGGTCAGATTGCCGTCATCTACTCACAAAGGGCTGTCCCGAACTCTCTCGCCAAGTAACTCCGCGACGCCATGGTATCAAAAATAATTTGGAGGGTCTCTTCGTGACGAGAACGGAAAGAACAAAAGGAAGTAGGGAGAAGAAGAAAAGAAAATAAAGAAGAGAGAAGAGAAGAGAAGAGAAGAGAAGAGAAGAGAAGAGAAGAGAAGAGAAGAGAAGAGAAGAGAAGAGAAGAGAAGAGAAGAGAAGAGAAGAGAAGAAAATAAAGAAGAAAGAAAGAAAGAAAGAAAGGAAAGGGGCGCCAAACCCCGGAAGACGGGGCCAAGCACGTAAATTCAGGTTCTGTCACCGCGCATGCGCATGTTTCCGAACCAGAGTTTAAAAAGAATCGAAAAAGATTATGTGAAAAATCATGTGGGGGGTAAAAGGTAAAAAGGTCGTCGAGGCTCGTCAAGTTTGAACATCTTGAAATCGAAGCATAGTAGTAGTGAAAATAGTAGTTGAAAAGGAGTGGGGTGTGTCTGGTTCAGTAGAAGAAAGAGCCACCGAAGCGCTCCTGCCTCGGCCTCGTGACGACATCTGCCAGACACACTGATGAGCGTACATACTACTACTACTACTACTAGTACTAGTATTACTTACTACTAAAAGTAGTAGTAGTCAGTACTGGTACTAGTAGTAGTATGTATGCCATCCGTCGACACGTCGGCCGCGTCATTTTGCCACTTTTTGCATTCTGCGCATAGCCTCCCGATGCGCCTCCAACATATCGCCACTCCTCATACGCTCATCAAAAGCACGATTAGCATTCTCTTTTTCCCTCCTTTGCATCTCTCGTCGTTGTGCTTCGGCCTCCTTCTGTCCCATCAGAACGGTACGCTGCATCTCGATATTGCGCTGGATTTCGGCCTCTCGTCCACTTCCAAGCAGGGTGGCTGATCGGAAAGGCGTTTCCCGTCCTGTACTCGTCATCATCGGAGTGCCTGATCGAAGACCATGCTGCACGGATTGACGGAAGTTGGCCAACTGAGTTTCTCGTGCCGCAAAGGAAGGCAGCATCGATGCTCTCTTCGGTTGGTGAGAATTGAATGTCAAACTTTCCGTGCTGCCAATATTGGAAAGAGGCCGGGCGTGTGCCGTGGCCTGTTGAGCTGGAGAAGACGACAACGACATCATACTGCTTTGACGCATGATTTCTTTTCGCTGGCTGAGGGGGACGTCGTCTGCATCAGGCAAGCTGAGAGCTGCAGCATAGATGGAATAATCGTTGAGCGAGTCCGCATCACTACCGGGCCCCTGGCTCGCGAAGGATGTATCTTGGGTGTTTGTCAACAGATTTCCCTGGGACCTGTTTCGGAGGAACATTTCCCGTTGCGCAAACAAAGTCTGCGGGCTGGCGTAAGAGACGACACCTGGGGTTGGCAATCGATTGGCCGGAGAGACAGAAACTTGTGAAGTTGCGTCGAAAGTGGCCACAGATGAATGGCGAGAAAGAGGTTCCGGGGACTGGGCAGTTTGTTTGACAACGAAGCCGTTCCCAGACTGGCCGATAGGCTCCTCGACGATTGGCATAAATGTGGATGATGAATGCCGTATTCCCGAGGGCGTTTTTTTCAGTGCTGGTCCAGGCGTGACAGTCGGGGATTTTGGCGTCCGTTGGTCAAGAGACGCATCTCCTCCAGCGGTGAAGGACGACGCGGCAACATTGGTGACTAGGGGCGGCTCTTGCTTTGGGGGTCGTTGCCTTGAGTCGTTTTGAGGTTTGGCCATTTCCGAGGATGCAGAAAAGGACCTCCGCACACTCGGCGCAGGGCCTCCATCTTCTGCAGTCTGCTGGAGCTCTTCAACATTTACCGGAACTGGCCTCTCTTCCGGCTCCTCTTCCGGCTCTTTTGTTTTCTTTGTCGTTCTCGCCGTGGGCACATACAGTTCGTCGGGCTCGGGACACTCTGCATGACTCAAATGCTTCGCCCATTCATTAGTTCGGTAGGACATGGCGACTCTTGAAAGAGAACTCGGTAAGCGCTCCTTGGTCAGGCTTGTCGGAACCGATGAGCCGCTCGCGACTGATTTGGCTCTTTCGTTGGCTTCAGGAGGGTTCGGCACGGTGGAAGGCGCACGGTATGTCTCTGCAACCTTCTCATCTCGTTTTGCTTCTCCCATGTGCGCACCAGCATTTTCAGGTGGTTGTTCTTCCTGTTCAACAACAGAAACAGTCGTGGCGCAGACCGGCTGCGAGCTCGTTGTGTCATGTGCCAAAGCATTGCCACTGGTCACTTCGTTGCCCTTTTGACCCAGCTGAGCATGGCTTTCAACGGCAAGCTCGGTTTCCTCTAGGCCATCTGGCTGTTCCGTGTCCTGCGGCGCTGGGCGCAAATCTGCTCCGCTCAAACTCTCGCCGTCAACGGTGGCTGCGAGAGACGTCTCGTCGTCTTCTGGTTCGCATTTCCCACCCACTACCAAGTTCTCCGCGCTTAGACCTACACCAGAAGCACAATCAGCACCTCCGACCCTGTGCTCGGTCATGTGGGAGACGTTGCGAAGCAGCGAGACGGCAGCCTTTGGCAACTTTTCTGCAAGAGAGCTGTGATTTCGAGGGGCTGCCGAAATGGCTGTCTCAGCGTCGTCTGCAAAAGTGGCAATGGAAGACCGATCATCCTCGGACTTGACGTCACTTGCTTCAGGGATCGTGAACGGGAGGGGTATGACTTCAGGAGCCTCCGTTGCAGTCTGAACTTGAGATACTCTTTTACTCTCGGTAGTGCGTATTGGGTTGCATCTGCTTTCGACGAAGCCATTGGCCTCGTTCTTTGCGTCGGCTTTCTCGTCCAGCGTTTCGGACTCATCATCGGTTGCCGACTCGGGAACATCATCGGCGGCAACGCGAACGGTCACCTTGCCGTCCTCGGCGTCATCCGTCGCCATCAAACCCTCTGGTCCATGTCTCGACTGGTCTGCCTCCGACGTGTCAGCGATCTCAACGGCGTCGGCAGCGGATTTTCTCTTTGACGACACGTAACCCGGTTGAAGTCTCTTCTCGCTTTCGGTATCCCCCACATCGGTCACGCGTGATTCTGTCATACTGTCTGCGGTCCCGTCACCATAGACCTTCTCCCACTGGCGGCGTTCTCGAGCATTTGACTCTTCGATTTGGCGACCGACATTTTCTTCCTCTTGTTCCAAATCTCGTTGATCCTGGGCCCGATCAGCGGCTCTTTTCGCTCTCTTCTCGCGCACGATCCTCCAGAGTTTCACCTGAGAAATGATTCCGGCCAAGAAGAGGAAAATTACTGCGGCGGTTTCGACGCGGATACCCTTGGTGACGGGATAGGTGTCTGCTCCGAGAGGGAACAGATTATCGTTGATGGCCCAGACGTAAGCCCAGAATTCTTTCAAGCCGGCGCGGCTGAAGCAATCGATGCCGAGTACGGTGACGGTTGAACCGCCAAAGGCGATGAGCACGATGAGAGCCCAGTCGCGCGTCCACCTACTGAAGTAGAGGGCAAATCCGACAAGAGTGAAGCTCGCGATCAACACAGATTTGGACGGCGCTGTGTGAAGAAGGCCGCCGGGTACGAGGCAGAGAAGCCACATGCTTATGCAGAATCCACCCAGGGCACAACCGAGGCCTTCGGTGAGCTCCTTGAAGAACATGGCGACACCGCCGACGGCGCAGCCTGACATGATGACAGCTACAACGTAGCCGCCTTGCAGCGCATTGCTTACGGGGACGTTCATGACGTAGATGATCAGCACTGCGACGCCAAGAGCCGTCATGTACGCAGTAGAGAAGTAGGTGTGAATCCACCGATTCTTGATGCCAACGAGGGTGTATAGCACGCCGGTCACAACCAATATGACACCGGCGACTCCCCATCCCGGAGTCAACTGGGGAGTCAGGGGTAATTGGCCGGCCGGAATGGTGGCTAGACAAGGTCAGATCAGATCAGCACCGTCCGGGGGGGGGGGGGGGGGGTTCACAACGAGCTTTGCCTCACATGACGTACCATTATAGAAAGTTGAGTTATCCAAGAGACCACCAGAGGTTGCGGTGGGCAGCGCGGAACTCGCTGTATCATGCGTCGACGAAGGAAAGGCGGTCATGGAACCGGACACGTTCCCTGAGTCTGGCCGGGCATTGGATTCGTTTCCATCCCGGTCTGTTCCCGCAGCTTCAGTGATTTTTGACAGGGCGGAAGACGAAGTTGATGATACGGCAGGCGTTGCGATGAGTTCTGTTGTAGTGGATACCAAGCCGAAGTTCTGCGAATACGCAAACTGAATAATCAGGACCAGAAAGATGGACGCCCACAAGCGGCTCGCTTTTAGGGTCATGGCTGTTTGAACAGTGGTCAGAGATTGTTGTTGTTGTTTTTTTTTGTCCCTTCAGGACTTGTGTGTCTACGAAATTGGCAGTATGGTTTTTTTCACAACATGTCAGTCAACGACGCTGCGAAGCATTACCGGGAGTCGGACAATGCGAGAGTTTGCGATTCGAGTCGGGGAGTAAAAGGGTGAGCGAAGAGGCGAGGTCCAAGGGAGAGGAAGGGCCGGCCCCCAAAGGGTCATGGGGGAGACGGACAGAAGTAATGACGGCGTAATTACACCTCAGTCGCCTCGGGTGAGACAAGAGGCTCTACTAAGAGCCTTGGTGGGGGAAGAAAGGTAATGTGATGCTACCGAACACACTCGCACACACTCACACACACACAGAGAGAGAGAGAGGTGGGATTGCAAAGAGAAGCGGGCGTCCATCTAGCTAGGCCGATGAGTGGAAATAAGCACCTCCCTCCCTAGCTAGCTAGGGTAAAAAAGGAAAAAAAAAAAGTAAAGTAAAGAAAAGAAAAGAAAAGAAAAAGAAGAAGAAAATATTAAGAGAGTGTTGCTCACGTTGGCCATGGAGACGAATGGCGGGACGAAATGGGAGTTTGCCGAACGGATGATGGCGAACGCTTTTCCCCATACGAGTTCCGCTTGGGGATCGCGAATCAGCCAATGCGGCCTTTTGCTATGCTGGCCATTGGCAGCTTATACCTACTACTGCACAGTATACGCATACATGATACATGATACATGATGCATGAAGCATGAAGCAGGCAGGAGGTTTATTATCTGGGACGGACGAACGAAACCCTCTTCTTCCTCTGTGCGTGATACAAAGACGCCCGCCCGCCCCCGGCCACGGCTCAGAAAACAGAAAGGGGAACAGGAAAAAAAAACGGGAGGGTGGGACCAAGAAGCTAGTGGTAGCCCCAGAAAAGCCTTGCAAGACGAGAAACATGTGGTTTGCCGGGTGCGGACCAACCAACAAGAGGAGAGGAAAGGGGATTGTTGAGCAACGGTACTACGTCGTGGTAGGGCTAATTTCCCGGCCGGGATGAGTTGTGGAGACTCAGGGTAGGATTCAATGTGTGCGATTGTGGAGACCGACCATGTGGGCTGGCTGGCGTTCGTTGTCGGGCAGGAGCAGGCAAAGGGGGAAGGAAGGAAGGAAGGAAAAGAAAGTTGAAGCGCACTTGCCTTGGCCGGACTCTCTCTTGCACATGCTAGCTTAGCTATAGTAGCTATGCCATCTTTCTTTTTTTTTTTTTTTTTTCCTCTCTCGTCTTCCCGTCCACTTTCTCTCTCTCTCTTTTTTTTCTTTTTTTCTTGTCACCGTCCGCCCTCGCATGTAAGCACAGAAAGGGGGTTTGCCGGGGTGAGATGGCGGCATAGGAGAAGATATGTTACTATGTAGCTTATGCATGTGCGTGTGTAGTTAAGAAGAGGAAAGATCAACACCACATTGCCGAGCCATATGAGATGCTGAGGCCGAGGCCAATGCCGGCAGCCAAGGAAGGACCTACTACTACTACTAGTAGTAGTAGTAAGTAGTACTACGTAGTAGTACTAGAACATGAATCCCTATTGAATCGAATCTTAGTCAGGCACAAGGGGCAACATGTGCCAAGGTTGGGTTGGCGCCACCACGCCCATTTTCAAGTTCAGGAAACCAACCGCCTCGTGTGGCCATGTTTTGATTTCCAGAATAGCCTCCCCTGCCAATCAGACCGACTGTGCGTGCGCTTTTATCGCGGGCGTTGCAGAGGATTCAGCATGTAAGCAATGTAGGTTGTGTGTGCGTTGTACAATGTTTTTTTTTTTTTTTAATTTTCGTGTTCCTTTTCCCATCCTGCGAGACAGACAGACGCGCACAAGGCTGGTATCATCAGCGGATGGCGGGCGTATGACAAACTTTGTTTTTTTTTTTTTTTTTTTTGTTTTTGGGGGGGGGGGGGGACGCTTCCTCTTGGGTTGTCTCAGTTGGTGAGATGGGTGTGCGTGTGTGTGTTGCGTGCGACACGAAGAACGTTTCCAGGCGAATGGGGGGCGTGCGTGGGTGGGAAACGGGAAACAGAGAGTGTTGTGGTGACTTGATGCGGGGTTCTTTTTTCTTTGTACGATTGTTGTTGTTGTTGTTGCTGCTGTTGACTAGGCGTTGAGCCTGAAAGGGGAGAGACACACAGAGATAAAGAAGATGTGTGTGCTGTGCTGTGAAGGAATGACGCGGGTCGGCAACTGGAAAGACGGCGAAGCAAATCATGGTTACATGGCACCTCGGCGTTGCACCTTGTAGACGAGATGCAGTTTGGAGAAGGAACAGAAGCAAAAAAATAAATAGATAAGTGCATAAAAAGTAAAATTAAAAATAAAAAATAAAAAATAAAAAAAAATTAAAAGACACGATGCGTCCTTTCATTTCCGGCATCCCTTGGTGTGTTGGTGGTGGTGGCCAACGAGCTCTGGGAACCGAGGTCAGCAACAACAACCCCCCCCCCCCCTTTTTTTTTTTTTTTTTTCCCCCCCTGGCCTCACCCCATTCACATGAAGAAGAAGAAAAAGAAGAAATGTCTGCCGCGCGGGATTTTTTTTTTAATCATCATCTTTTCCATGCCCGCGCGCCATCGACGTCGTCATCGTCGTCGTTGTATGAAAACCAAACCCCTGTAGCAGAGCGCATCCCCATCCCCCCAACTCCCACGTTTGCCTTCTCATCAAGCCCATCCAGTTCCAGTTCTCCCAGCGAGACAAACACACACACACACACACACACACACACGAGACCATGTCTCGCCCCACCGGCCACCGATTAGCGACCAGGAAACAATGCCCCAGGCGCGAGATAGACGAAATGAAACCACCCCCCCCCCCCCCCCGGTCCACGTAGCATAACCCTTTCCCTTAACCCTCCTTGTTACGGCGGACGAGCTGTTTCTGTGTGAGCGCTCGCGCGGGGCCAGGACGCGGTGGCACGTCGACACAAAAAAATACCACCTAGTAATAAAATAATGAAAGATGGAATGTCCTTTTCGCAAAAAAAAAAAAAAAAAAAAAAAAAAAGGATCAAGATGGACGAGGAAGAAGGAAGAGACATGGCGCGCTGCTGCTGGGGGCTTCCGACGGCAGCAACAGGCCGGAGCGACTATTGGCTCGGGCGCTCCTTCCTTGGCCTCCGCCCTCCCTCTTCCTCCCTTGGGAAAATCGTTCCCGCGCGGATCTCGGGTGCCGCATCGTGCTGTGGTGGCCGTCTTTGGCGCCACTACTAACCTACTGCTATGTACTACTACTACGTATGTATTGTACTAGGTCGGCAACTGTCCTACCCTGTATTGGGGGGCCTCCATCACGTCATCCGGGACGACGAGAGAAACAAGTACGTAGTGGTGGTGGTCTAGTTTTCTTGTGTTGCCACGGGGGAATAAACGCTTGGGCACCGAAAAACCCTCTACTCTGGTCTCCCTCGTATCCGTCCGTCCGTCCGGCCATATCCGTGCACCAGTGCGTGTGTGTGTGTAGCCAGCGAGGCCGTATGCACAGCAGGGAGAAAAGAAAAAAAAAAGGAATACACAAACACATACATGCACATGAACCAACTCACCATCGCACAACTGGCCTAAATGCACACGTGGGGAAACAAAAACAAAAACCAGAAAACAGAAAACAACCCCGGTGTTTGCACGCCGTGCTCTACACTGCCATGGCATCTCATACGTTACACAGAGTTGGTATCATGTAGAATACGAGCATGGACGAAAAGAAGAAGAAAAAGAACAAGAAAAAGAACAACGCTCCCGACCCTCCTTCGTCGATCCTTGCGGGTGCCTATATGCCATGTGCCGCCCATCCATTTTTTGTCCCACCCGAAACATGCCAGAAGACCAAGATGGGAAGACAGGGAACTGACACGAAAACATAAAAAAAAAAAAAAAAACAGACTCCGTTCAGCACCTCCTCCATTTAAATGAAAACCCGTCTGTATGCGAACCATGTTTGTCCCGTAACAGGAGAGAAAAAAAAAAAAAAACAAAGGCCAACCGAGCGAATGGGAAATAGTGACAAGACAGGGTTGGGAATATAAACAGGGACAAGTGTGACAACAGTAGAAGAAGAAGAAGAAAAAAAAGAAATCCACCGACCCACAAAAAAATGATACATGGAAAAAAAAAAGGAGGAAAAAAAAAAAAGGCCACATCGCCTCATCGCTTCATGACCCGCGCAGGAACCCGGTCACCGCTGTACCGGGCCTGAGACGACTGCTGGTTGCTGGCCCTGGATGGGCCGGCGTGCTTGGCCGGCCCGCGGCTCTTCTTGCGCGACTTGAGCAGGCCGAGGACGGTCCGCAGTGGCAGGGTGAGGAGCTGCAGCAGGGCCGTCAGGGGGAAGAGCACGACGGCGGTGAGCGGCTCGAGGGCGCGGGCGAGCATGCTCCTGGAGCTGCTGTTCTTGGCGGCCACGGCGGCCAGGGCGATGGCGTCGTCCAGGCGCGAGTCGAGCGCGGCGAAGCGTGCGTCCGTCTGGTGCTGCAGGAGGGTGGCCTTCTTCTCGTACCGCCTCACGGCGCGGTTGAGGGCGTCCAGCTCGGGCTGGATGGCGCCGCGCACGTCCCTGGCCAGGGAGGCCTTCTGCTCGGGGCCGGCCGAGCTCATCATGTCCTCGCTGTGCTCCCGGACGAACTCGTCGGCGAGGGAGCGCGCCTCGAGCCTGCGCAGGCGCTCGAGCAGCTCCTCCATGTGCGGGCCGGGACGGGCCGGACCCGACCCCGACAGGGGATCGGCCCCGCCGTGGACCACGCGCTGCAGGTGCAGGGTCCGCGACTTGACCAGCTTGATGGTGTGCGAGAAGGCGCGCAGCTCCGACACGAGCAGGAAGATGGTGAGGTTGTAGTTGGACACGAGGCCCTCGGACGGCCGGCTGAGCTGCACGCGGATGTGGTGCAGGAGGTACGCGCTGACGAGCGGCAGCGCGAAGCACGAGAGCAGCGCCAGCACCTCGTGCGCGTAGAGCTCTCGCAGCGCCGACCGCTGCTGCGGCGTGGCCAGGTCCAGAGACGGCTGGTCTTGCCGGCCGGGCTTGTCGTCGTTCTGTGCGGGGATGCCCGTATCTCCGGCCTCCCCGGGGACGTGTTCGAGGTCGGTGGTCTTGTGGTGCAGCGGCGTGCCGGGACCGGAATCATTGGTTTCGAGATCCTCGTCGATGGCGATTTCCGGACCAATCTCTTGCTGTATGCGGAGTTGCTGAGCAGAGCGATACCAAACCCTTTGTGAGAAATGTGAGGATTGTGTGTGTGTGTGTGTGTGTGTGTGTGGTTTTTACATCATTTTTAGTAGTAGGAGGAGGACAAGGGACGGAAAAAGGGTTGGATTCGGGACACATGACATGGAAAGAAAAAAACACACACGCACCATGGTTGCGTCACAGACCAATGCAGAAACACGCCCGAAAGACCCAGAAGCATTATGTCGGTGACGAGGACATGGCCATCCTTGAACAGGGAGCCCGCGATGGCCGGCAGCAAAGCAAAGGCCAAGGAGAGGGAGGCGAGCGACGAGGTCTCGGCGGGCGTCTCATGGCCCCCGGCGTGAGCGCTCGGGTTGAGCAAATCGCGCGCCTCATCGAGGTTGTAGTCTGAGAAGTTGGAGCTCCGCCGAGGTGCGCCGTGCGGCTGGCCTTCGTTGGAGGCTTCCGACCGGCTTGCATGGGACTTTCGTTGCATCGGCGGAGGGCCATCGTCTGAGGTGGTTTTGCCACGACGCAATGCATGCCCGGGAGGGGAGAACCCTGTCGACTTGGCCGGCAAGGCGGGGGCCCCTCGCGACGAGCAAGATGCACCTGCTTGCGGTGCGGGCGGGCCTTCGTTCGGCATCGTGACGGTTGTTGTTTTTATTCTTGACGTGATGTGGAAGGCTGCACGGGGACAGACATCGGGGAGTCTGGTGGAAATTGCAAAAAAAGAAATAAAAAAAAAAGGGGGGGGGGGGGGGGCTGAGGGGAGGACGGATTAAAAAAAAATAACAACAAAGAACAGTTTCAAGAAACCGAAAAACCCTTCGAATAAAGGAGGCAACCTTTTCAGCAAAGAGAAAGGGAGTCGGGGAGAGGGGAGGGGACACAAGAGAAGAAGAGGGAGGCGGAGTCGATGTCGCGCTCTTTCGTCACGACTTTCGTCACGACTTGCTTTTTTTTTTTTTTTTTTTTTTTTTGGCACCGTGGGTGGGTGGCCACGAGGCGCTTTCCATGATGGCATCTCTCGCGCGCCAGGCAGCCAGGCTGTAGCAACACGACGACAACGAAAAAAAAAAAAAAAAACCAGCAGCTTCACCATCATCATCCCTTTCTTTTTCTCCCTCCTCCTCTTTTTTTTTTGTCCGTGCCGATTTCCTCTATCCAGCGACAATCCCCCCTCTTTCAAACTCCACTTCACCTCGCCCTTCTGGTTCCAGTCTTCCCTCCTCACACCCTCCAGATGGAATCAATTAAGACGAAGGAATGCAGGAAAAGGCACACGTTGCAAGGGCAATCGAGCTCCACTCCACTTGGCGTATTTTTTTTTGGACCCGACGACGGGGGGACGGATCTGGGGTATCCCGAATGGGGGGGGGGGGGGGGTGCTTTTTTTCTGGGAGAGGAGAGAAAGGTGCAAATACGCGACGCATTAAAGAACCGTCTTGACTGGTGTCGTGAAGGTTTGTGTCCGTCCATGGTTGGCGGGGGACGTGGCGTGGCGCAACGTTGGGTGGCTTTTCAATGTCTGTCTGTCTGTGGCGGATTAAAAAAACAAAAAACCTCCAAAAAAAAACCACACAAACTCGAATCCCTTCTCGTTTCCCGTTTTCCGTTTCCCCTTGTTCTGTTTCCCCTTGCGTACAGTACAGTACGTACAGTTACATAATAATAAATGAGTGGGCCCGTCACCGTCACATTCAACGCCCAACCAACCGCGCCGCCAGGCCCACCCACCTTCCAGGAGCCGGTTGGCGCCGCGCGCGACAACAACTTTTGGCCAGTCCCACAACAAACACAAAGTCTTTTTCTTCTTCGCCGCGAAATTGCAACCCACCCGTCCCATCGTTTTTTTTTTTTGGCCCTCCCAGCAGCCAAAAGGCAACTGCAACTGGATCACGTCGTCAGTCGGGGATACCGCGCATGGGATTGCTTGCCAGAGTGCGCTCACCGCAGCCGACGTCGATCCTGAACCCGATCCTCCCGCCGCCCCTGAGCACCGACGTCTCGACGGCTGTGCCAACCCGACCTCCTCCTCCCTCTCCCACGACGCCCAACCTGTCCGACCCGTCGCCCGACCTCGTCGCGCCGCAGAGCAGCCGTGTCAAGGCCTTCTCCCAGCAGCCTGAATATCCGGTCGCATCTCGCGACTCTGCGGTGGAACCCCTCGCCTCTGCCGCCGCCGCCGCCGCCGCCGCCGCGAGCCGAGGGCAGCAAGCCGCAGCACTCCGTCATCCTGCTGACCTGGGCCCTGCTACCTCTCCCTTTCGCAAGGGCAACCGCAAGAGCAAAGACGACGCGGCAGCCCGTCGGAGCGGCCGGCCGCCCCCATCACGCCTCTGGAATCCCATCAACTCGACACCTCGTGTGCCCGAGCAGAAGCGACGGCAGCAGCAGCAGCATCATCGCCGACGAAGACCTTCGACGCCGCCCCTGCCCACCGTCCCCCTCCAGCGCGCCTCGGCGGAAACGAATGAACCCTTCGCCGTCGCCCCAGGCAGCCACCCACTCCTGACTCTTGCGGAGCAGCGGCGGTCGAGGCACGCAGCATCCGCCCGGCCGGGCCTGCAGATCGAGTGGACCGAGACCACCGAGCACCGAATAAGCTTGCCGCGCTCCATTCGCCTCTCCCAACCTTCAACACCGATTGCCGTCAACGCGGCCGAGGCAACCCCCATAGACGGCAGTTCATGCGCAGACGCAGACGCGGCCAACCTCCCGGGACCGTCAGCAAAGAGCAAGGGTAAGCAGAAGGCAACCATGGCTGCTGCCACGGCCACCATGGCCGCGACGACGGGCGAGACGACGACGACGACGACGACGTCAATGCCCTACACCAAGGATCTCGAGCGCGGCCCAGACATCGCCACCGACCACCGCATGTCCAACATATCCGCCGCGGACGGCATCGGCTCCTCCATCTCGTCATCAAACTCCTCCATCATGGGAGAGGACGTGCAGCCCGACGCAGGCGAGGAATGGGGCCCCCAGCACCCATGCTACCCGCACCTGAACCCCCACGTCCCCCTCGACTCCGTCGAGTTTGCCACGACGAGAATCATACGCGTCAAGCGCGACTGGCTCGTGGCCGGCGACCTGGCCCCCACCTTCTCCAACATGTATCCCGAGATCCTCGACCCGGCCGGCCTGCCGGAGCCCGAGTTCCGCCGCCTGATCGACAAGCTAAACGGGGACCTGGTCCCCATATTCAACCCCTTTGGCTTCCGGAACGTCCTCGACAGCCTGCTGGGTCTCGTCACCGGCTGGCTGTGGGACGACTTCGGCTTCACCGCCGCCAAGTCGCGTCTGAACAACCTCGAGAAGTGGATGGAGAGCTGGAATCTCGACATGGAGAAGAAGACCATGTCCTCCGAGGAGGGTATCATGCCGCCCAAGCTGATTCCCCTGCGCCAAACAGGCTACATGAGCGTAGGTGTTTCTTCCTTCCTTCCTTACTTTCTTTCTTTTCTTGTGTCCCCATCCCCCCCCCCCCCCCTCAGTTGCCAAAGTGGGCTTTTGTGTCGCTGACGTTTTTTTTTTCTTTCTTTCTTTTCTTTTTTTTTTCCACCCCCGAATAAAGCTGGACATTCAGATCCCGGATCCCCAGATCGCGCCGGCCTCCGCTAGTGTCGGGACCGGCAACTCCATCACCGAACTGCCCCTGGAGCCCGTTCCCGCCGTTGCGACTACGTAGTAGTACAAGTCCATGATGGCTTTTTCAACAACAACGACGACAGACAACGATAGCCACACATTTCAACCCAAGCTCCCCCCTTTTCTGGTTTTGTTTTTGTTTCTCTTTTTCTTTCACGTCTGTATTTTCTCTTTTTTTTTTTCTCATCTTTTCTTCTACCCCCCCCCCCCCCTCCCCCCCCTTCCTACTTGCTTACTATTTTGATACCAAGGGCCAGTTGCTTCTTTTTTTTTTCTTTTTTTTTTTCGTTTTCGTTTTCTTTTTTCTTTTTCTTCTATTTTTCTTTCTATCTCTTTCTTCTTCTTCTTTTTCCTTTTTCTTCTTCTTCTTTTTTTTCTGTCATCGTTCTCTGGGAAAGAAGGGGGTTCCGCGGTGGAAAAGCACAAAGAAACGCTGTAACGCTTTCGACATGTATCTATTCTACACTCACTGCCTCTCACGTGCCCGTCGCAAACGGCAAACACGCCGCATGGTGTTCTTTTTACATACGCGATGGCGGCATATTATTTCAAGGGGCCAAACCACCCTCCCCTGCCCCTAATGCCCCGGTGCCGTCCAAATGCCGTGGGCTCACCAGTCGGTCCGATCCGGCAGCGACCGCCCCATGTCGAACCACTTTTTCTTGTCTCCCCCTTGTCGTTGCTCCGACACGCTAGCTCCGCTGATCATCTCCCGTTGTCCACCCCCCCACGCTTATATTCTCCCAATGTGCGGCGGATTATAAAAAGAAAAGGTCGTCACGCGACAACCGTGTCGTGACGATCGGTGCCTGCGAATAGTCAATCTGCAACCCCATCTGTCCATTCGCTCTCTTTCACCAGGCGCAGAAGGAGTGACGAACTGATGACGCCGTCTTCTTCCATGATTTTGCCATGGATGCGTTTCTAGTCTCCTTGGTCCTGCAGCTTTCGCTTCTCAGGCAAACCAGAGGCCGGTTCTGCATCAACATTTTTGTTGCCTTCCAGGCCATCTGACTGGTCGATGATTTCCCATTCCATCTTGACCATCCCATCTCCTGACTTTTGCGTCACACGAGTCCGGCGCAATCTGCCCAGTCTTGTGCCCTCCACCATGCTCTCAAGCCACGGCACACCGGAATACTGCCGCATTGCCGTGCCTTCTTGATTCCGTGCGTCCGCCTCGACCTCGCTTTCCTCGGGTATGAGGCCCATGTCCTCCAGATCCTGCAGATCCTCCCTCAGCAGACTGCCGAGGGTGAGATTGATGTACTCGGCTTCGTCTCGAGGTTCATCCGACCAATATGACAGCGGCGTGCCACAAAACCCGCAGAAGTTGCGCCTCGCGTTCTCGTGCCTCGGGTGTGTGTACACCCGTCGGATCATGGAATGAGTCTCGTCGTCAAAGAGAGGGAACGTCGCGCTGTGCAACCACGACAATGGCACTCGGAGGTATGCTGCCAACGGGGCGGCGACATGTTCTTCTGCCAAATTCAAACCTCCGTCAGTCCTGTCCATCCATCCCATGTTTCCAACAGGCAATGCCGCCCGGAGCTAACTTTCTCCCCCGCCTTCTCTCCCCTTCTTTCCTTTTCACGGAAACATACAATGAGAAGAAGGCGAGAGTGAGAGAAAGGATGATTTGAAAACGAGGTTCACTCACGATGCAATCTATCTGTGCTAAATAGCACTTGTGCGTCTTGGATGCCGTTTTGCGGCACCGTGATGATGTAACGGTTGCGTCCACAGATGCAGCCGCCCCGCAGAGGCCGCAAAAGGCTCATGTTTCTCCTGAATAGATGAAGAAAGAGAAGAAGAAGAAGAAGAAGAAAGCTCGCCAGCCGACTTCAACAGCTTCGAATGGATGTTGGCAACTCAAACAACAGCTTCCCTCGTCACGCTCGACCTGGGCCGTACTATGGAGTTTTTTTTGCCCCTCCTAAATCTTTTAAAAAGCGGGATCGACAAGCTTGCAGATTGGAACAGAACGATACACGTGAAAGGGTAAAGCGGGAGAAATGTTCATCCTTCTGTAGGATTTATATAGAGGCAAAGGGAAAGCTGCAAGAGGAGCCGGGAGGTCGTCGACGGGGGAAAGCATCCCCCCCGATACTACGTTTGCGGGCATCGATTTTGTGGGGCCGGTGAGGGGCACGTCATGGGCGCGGCATCTTCGAGAAGCGGTGGCGGCAATGAGAACCTGAAAAAGAGCCAGCGACACAGATACAGACAAGACAGGCTTTGTGTGCAACAGCCTCAGGATTCAACCGCCTCAACCGCCTCTCACAAAAAGAAAATCCATGAAAAAATCGTCCAGTCATCACTGCAGCTCGCGAATACAGTGCGTGCCGGACGGAGATGGACTCGGCACAAAAAAGGCAAAAAGCTATGAGAGGAGCCGAAGTGGTTCCATATGAACTCAGTAGTATATCTTCATGGATCTGCTTTATCATGATTGATCAGTCATGACCCCGTCCACCCCCACCTTCCAGCTGCACGTTCGTCCGATCTAGCAATGACACTGTCAGATTGCTTTTCCCCCAACAAGGATGTGGGAGGAGAGGAGAGGGGGGGGGGGGGGGGGGGGCGGGGATGTTTTGTTGTGTGTGTGTCCTCGATGAGCAAGAAGGTGTTACCACATTTCCCTGATCCGTTATCTCGTCCACATCATCTTCCATCTCAACCGCCAAGACGTCGAAGTTAAAAACTCCCCAAGAACCATCACGCCTAGAAACCAACCACCCCTCCCCCCCCGCCCCAGTTCACGAAACGCACAATGTCCCTGTCCATTCAAGACCGCTCCCCGCTCCACAAGACCACGACCTCCATCCCCAACCTCGGCTTCGGCGTCTACCAGCTCTACGGCCAGGCCTGCCAGGATGCCGTCCTCGCTGCTCTGAAGGCAGGATACAGACACATCGACTCGGCGCAGCTGTACCGCAATGAGGGCGACGTCGCCGCCGCCGTCCAGCGGTCCGGCCTCAAGCGGGAGGACGTCTTCCTGACGACCAAGATCTTCCAGTCGGCCGGGAGCTTCGACAAGTCCTATAAGAGCGTGGTGGAGAGCATTGAGAAACTCGGCGGCGGCGCCAAGGACAGCTACGTCGACCTGTTCCTCATCCACCGGCCCGGCATGGGGAGGGAGGCGCGGGAGGAGCTGTGGAAGGTCCTCGAGAGGGTATACGAGGAGGGGAGGGCCAAGGCCATTGGCGTGAGCAATTATCGCCCCGAGTATGTGGATGAGATGAAGGAGTATGCCAAGATCTGGCCGCCGCACGTCAACCAAATCGAGGTGTGTAACTTGAACAACCGCCCTCTTGGGGCAACCCTTGACAGTGATGACTCTTTTTTTTTTTTTTTTTTTTTTTTTGCTTCGGCCGGAGGCTGATGAGTTTTCTTTTACCTGCTCCCCAGCTCCACCCGTGGTGTCAGCGGACAGAAGTCGTCAAATATTGCAAGGACAACAACATCGTCGTGGCGGCATATAGCCCCCTCTCGTGCGGCGACTACCTCCGCGACCCGACCCTGGCGGCTGTTGCCAGCAAACACAAGAAATCCCCCGCCCAGATCTTGATTCGATTTGCCCTCCAGAAGGGCTGGGTGCCTCTTCCAAAGAGTGGCAACGAGGAGAGAATCAAGCAGAACGCCGACGTGTTTGACTTTGCGTTGGACGATGAGGACATGAAGACGATGGGGGCATTTGATCGCGGTGACGCGGGCGCCTTGTTCCCGGCAAACATGAAGTGAGAGGGGGCTGTGCCGCGTTGTAAAAACGGAGAACGAGGGACCTCGCCCAGCCATGTTCGCAGAACGTCGGTACGAGTGTCACCATGGTTGAATACACACGCACCGGGCTAGCATCGTGGGCAACTGTCCCAAAAACTCCATGAATTCATGTAGTGGACGCAGTTCAAGACGTGATGAGAAGAAATGAAATGAAATGAAATGAAGCAAGAACTTTGCTATTTTATTATATGTATTATTCATTTCATGATGTCGTCTTAACCTGAAATGATGTCTCTTTTCTCTTTCCCCCGATCAACTTCGACACGATGCCGTGCCCTTCTTCGCCCATGCCCGCAGCTCGGGCTTCTGGATCTTGCCCGTGCTCGTCTTGGGCAGCTCCCGAACCACTTCCACCTCTCTCGGCACCATGAACCTGCCGATGCCTTCATGGTTCCTCGCCCAAGAGATGACGTCCTCTCCACGCACCGTCTTTCCCGCCTTGACCGTGATGAAAGCCTTGGGTCGTTCCCCCCACCGGTCATCCTGCACCGCCACAACGCCGACTTCCAGAATGTCAGGGTGCTGGACGAGCATGCTCTCAAGCGCCACGGATGAGATGTTTTCTCCTCCAGAAATGATGATGTCCTTGGCTCGATCCAAGATTTGGGCGCTCCCGTCGGGATGCCACACGGCGAGATCGCCCGAGTGCAGGACCCCGCCCGCAAAGAGCTTGCGAGAAGCCGCCTCGTCCTTGTAGTACCCCTTTGCGCAAAGGTTCCCGACGAAGACAATCTCTCCAATCTCCTGGCCGTTCTTGGCGACGTCGACGAGAGCACCCTCCGGTTGATCGGTTTTGATGATTCGAATGGGTAGACTGGTGACGAACCCGTGGCCCTGCCGAGACATGTTGGCGTATTTCTCCTGGGGAGGCAGGGAGTCCCACTCGGGGAGGTAGTAGCATCTTGTGGTGGGGCCGTACGTTTCTCGAGTACAGTTAGCGGCCATATGCAACCATGTCCCGGACGAGAAAGGGGTGAAGGGGGAGGCCATAGTTACCTGTCATGCCATATACGTGAATCGGCACGAGGTTGAGGTCCGCCTGTGATTTAGGTAAGACAAGGGCTTTTGCTTGCTCGCAAGGGACGTTGCTTTATACCATTTGCCTCAAGAGATGTCCCGAAGGCGGACTACCCGCCACGGTCACCTGCACGGGATTGGGCAGCTTCTCGGCTTCTTTGGCAGCCACGAGAAGCGTGTTGACGGTAGGAGCAGCATTGAAATGGGTGATGCCCTCCTCCTTCAGAAGCTTCCAGATGAGAGGGTAGTCAACCTTTCTCAGGCACACGTTAAGGCCGCGGACGGCCACGACGGACCAGGGGAACGTCCAACCCATGGCATGGAACCTAGCAAGACGTGTATCAGTAAAACCAATTCTGCTCCAAACGCCCAGCCGCGACGAAGTTGAGTCGGGGCGAATGCTCACATTGGAAGGACCCAGAGGAATCGACACCGTCCCTGGTTGAGGCCGGATTCGATGATGTTTCCCATGGCAGCAAGATAGGCGCCACGGTGGGTATACACTACGCCTTTGGGGCGCGACGTGGTGCCAGACGTGAAGGGAATGGCGAGTATGTTGTCCTCGTTGTCGGCCCTGGATTGCAAACCAGCCCACATATGGCCGCCCTGCTCTTGATCATAGGCAAGGCCCTCGAGAATAGCTTGGTTGAATGGGCCACACGACGGTCCGTCCGTGACGTGCGTGTCCTGGAGGTATTTCTGTCAGCTGCCGAGCAACATTCGCGGCATACCAGCAGCCAGGAAACAGGAGAGAACATCTCACAGTGTCGACGATGAGCGGAACGCTGCTATGTGTTTTGGAGAACTTGCCAAGCAGGTTCTCAAACTCGGCATCCACAATGACGCAGTCTACCTCGGCATGTTCGAACATGTAGGCAACGTCGTTCTCTTTGAGCCTGTAGTTGACGGGGACAATGACGCCGCCGCCGGCGACAACGCCGTATATCGACTCGAGAAAGGCGGGCGTGTTGGGGGCGAGGATGCCGACCCGAGTCAACTTGTGCTTCTTGAGGTAGTAGGCCAGTCCCCGGGCTCGGTCAGCAAAGGTCCGGTACGAGCGGCGCAAGGGGACGCCGTCGGAGGTGATGTGGAAGATGGCATCGGCGTCTGGCTGGACCGTGGCGGCGCGCTCGAGGAAGAAGGTCGGCGAAAGGTGGTGAATATGAGGTGGTGGTGGTGACTGAGGCGAAGGGAGCAGATGGCCCAAGATGGACCTGATCCGTGAAGATGGCTCGGACATTCCGACGAGCTTGTTGTGCGAATCTTATGACGATAATGGGCGAAAGCAACCGGTACTAGATAATACCATGATACCCCGGGGAGAGGGGAGAGGAACGGACGAGATTGAGGAGCCACGTCCAGGACGGCCGGTTCCCCCATCTTGAGGCGCCCCGGCAATCCAGCCAACCGAGCTTCCGGCTGCCCGAAGAAGAGGTTTTCATTCCGTGTGACAGTGACTTGTGTTGGCTTTGTTGGATTCTTTCTGTGCTGGCACCTACTCAAATTGCGCACGCCACTTGGTGACATACTACGTACTAGTATTACTAGTATTAGTTATGTAACTTCTGCATGCGGGTAATTGGCCGTATTAGGCAGCCCCGCAAAATCAATCTCCATGGGCGGGTGTCCCACCGCCCCACTCATGCAACCAATTAACGGTCTTGGGCGAGGTAATGGTTGATTTGTGCCTGGCGCGTCATCGGCAAAAGCAGCATCGATTTGTCCCAACGTGGACAGCTTCAGCCTTCTTCCGTCACTGTCCACCGCCGCTGGCCCCGGCCAAGCTCCATCGCCATCCCTCTTTGCATCCCGGATCCGTACCAGCCGAATCGCGTACCACATTCCTGTTTCGCGCCGGAAGCCTTCAATGGCCATGAGAAGCCCGCTCGAGACCCAGTTCTAATTCTGTCACTGCGGCTCCATGTCTTCACAAAGCCAGCCCGGTGCTGATATCATCCGGCGAGGCGTACCTCGCATGCCGTCTTATTCGAGTGCCACCTCTCGCGACGGAGAAAACACCATCAAGCTACCCAAGCGAGCGAATTCCACACCCAGCTCCTCTGGCCAAGAGTCTGCCATCAAGGATGATCAGACCGAAGCACCCGATGCTTTCGAATCCGGCACCCACAGCGACAATGAAGAAGACGCCGAGCCAGTTCGAGGCTCCGTCGAGCTCGATGAGTTACCAATCGAGCTTATTACCCTCACAGATAGGTATGGAAATACCTTTGGACAATCAAATAATCAAATGAACTCGTCGCTCTGACTTTCGACATTTCAGTTTCATCGAATCCCTCGGCGCCAAAGTCCACTCCACGCCCCCGAGCATCGAGAAGCTGTCACGTCTGTTCCAAGATTTCTATGCGTTGGCTTCCTCTCATGTCCACACACACATAAGCGCCCTAGCTACCAGGCAAAAACGTCAGGTCTCGCCCTCGCCGTCGCTATCGTCCATATCTTCTGTCGCCAGCAGACTTCGATCAAAGGCGACGTCCATTGACGCCAAAGACGAACCAAAAAGGGAACCACTGCAACGAATGATCACAGCCGAAGAACTCGCCCATCGGAAAAAGGCGAGAAGGGAACTAGAGGCCAAGCGAGGGATGCTGGAAGAAGCGGTCGAGCGGAGATTGTGTGAGGGCATATATGAGAGAATATACAGACATAGAACGACACAGGACGAAGCCCAGGATGAAAAGCTGCGCTCCAAGACAGCAGCCTTGGCCCTGGTTGGAATCAGCCCTGTTGACTTGGGAGTCGACTATGGCCAAGAGGCGGCCCAAAGTCCCGAAGCCGCCCAAAAGGTCACGCAGCAGATGCGAGAATCACTGGAGGAGGCAAGAAGAAACATGGTGAAGACGAGCGAGGCCCGGTACCCCTTGGCCAAGATCAACCATTTGAAAGACGCCCACAAGAGCATCGTTGATACTCTGGCCGACCTTCACCCGTCCGCATCAGCCGACGAAATCATGCCCATGCTCATTTACACACTCATAACCCTGCCGCCGGAGAAGCTACACGTCATAAGCGATCTTCACTTCATCCAGTGTTTCCGCTGGGAGCAGAAGTTGACGGGAGAAGCGGCCTACTGTTTGACGAGCCTCGAGGCGGCCATAAGCTTTCTCCAAACTGTAGACCTGTCCACCCTTCGTGCCGACGAGCTCCCATCGGGCCCGCCCAAGTCCGATAGCCAGCTCATGGCCACACCGAAGACGGAAACATTCCCACCAGCCTACGGAGCCACATCACCGTCTAGGAGCACTGCGGAGACTGCGGAGACAGCCAACGATGGCGTGAACTCGTCAACACCGGCACCCTCTCCCGCCGGTCTCAAAGTCACCTCGGTCTTGCGAAACCGGGGGCTGAGCGATCTCGTCCACACTCCCGCCCAGGCTCTGGGTGCCGCGGGGGGTGCCGTCTTCAGCACGGCCGACCACGGTATCAAGACCATCTCCAACAGCTTGGGCGACAGCTACTCCTTTCTCCTCGGCAAGCTCCGCGAACGCCAGGATGGGCCCAAAGAGTCCATTGCCGTGCCGCGCACCCTGGATGACGCGCGTAAACTCGTGAGCACGTCTCCGCCAGACGAGGACGACAATGCCAGCATATCCAGCTCCATTGCAGCCGGGTCCGAGGACGCAGACCAGCACCACGCCAAGCGCCCGTCTGCGCGTGAAGAGCGCATTCTCAGCCTCATCGGCGGCAGACGCGATGCCGGCGTCGACGGCGTACCGAGCGACAACTCTTCCACCAGCAAACCCGGCCCGGTGGACGATGCCAAGACACCCGCCTTGTCTACACCCGCTCCCGCTCCGGCCACAAGCGCCGCTCCGGCCATGCTCGACTCCGTCCGCAACCTAGGCAGTTCCCTCAACCCCATCGGACGGCTCTCCAGCATGGGCATGATGCGCGGCTTCGGACGCAGCAGCACGCCCACCAAGGACGCAAATCCGCCTGCCGACGGGGGCGATTTAGCCACGGTACGTTTGACGTCTATAACAAGTTGATGGAACCGATACCCCCTTTCATTTCGTGTCTTTTTTTTTTTCTTAAAAAAAAAACCGCAAGATTTTTTTTAAAAAAAAACACCATTCAACCAAAAACACCAGACAAATTCACAACACACTAATCACTAGCCTCTTTGAAACACACACACACAAAAAAAAAACAGGCCTTCCCCGACATCGCCGCCGCCTTGCCACCCAAGCAAGTCATCGTGCCGAAACTGGCACCCCCCAACAAGCGGTTCCTCGAGCTCCAAGGCCCAGGGGACCTCAAAATCGGCGAGGTCAGGGAACTCCTAAGGGAGTATAGGCGATTGGCTGTTGCGCTCAAGAACCTGGGTGCCTTTGACGACAGGTGAAGGGGGTCGAGTGGGTGAAGCGGAGACACGGCTAGTTGGTGAACGGTGGAGGACATGTATCGGCCACTGCGGCACATGTATGTTGGATATTTTGCAATCCAATATTCCCCTTTGAGGGGGCGTTGCATTTCCGGTCTGGATCGTAAAGCGAAGATGAGCATCACGGAGGAATGGGGAGGTGGAGGGGCGGCAAAAAAAAAAAAACCCCTTTTTGTTTTTCTTCCTTCCTTCCTTCTTTCTTTTTCTGCACACCGGGTTCACGAAAGATGATTATCAACCAACCATCATCAATGGGAATATAATCATTTTCATTTCCTCCATCCCCCCCCCCCCTTTTTTGTGTTTACGAGAAAGGACAAGACAAGAATATTTTCATTTCCAACTGCCTTGGCTCTAGATGATAATGCTACTCATGGGGTTACTTCCATAGTCTTTGTTTCAGCCCTATGTGCGCGTGCTTCTTTTGTGTCTTCCGTCTTGACACGATTCTGGTAGGCAGTTGGATGGGCGGGGTACTTCGTCCTCGGGGGAGGAATGAGAAGAAAAAAAACATGGATATATATATATCCGAGGAGGAAATAGAGAAAAAATACGTCCACCAGAGGTCGGCTACCACGGATTCGACTAGAATTCCGGTGCTGCGGCCTCGGTGCCTCGACGTGGCCCGGATCCGATGCTAGTCACTGATCTCAGCTCGACGCTGTGATCGTCCCGGCGGGGATAGGAAGACGTCTTGACGGAGCTGAGCAGCGCACCGCCCGGCGGATCCACTGAGCCGAGGCGCCTGTGGGATGGACTGCCGTCACGGAGCCCGACGGGGCCCGGGTGGAGGAATGATCTCACGACGTTGCCGCCGGCTCGGGTACGCTCGCAGCTCTTGCTGCGGGTTCGCAACAGGCCGCTCGGCTGTCGCTGAACGCCGGTGGCCGTGGCGTGGGACAGAGCCGTGTTGGTGCGCGCCAGGACAGCCTCCTGCTCTTCCGCCTCCCGTCGGAACTTCTCCTCGCTGGGCAGGAGGATGGCCCTGTCGAGCCCGTAGGGAAGACCGCGGTGGCGGCCCCGGATCTGCATGGCGATGATGACGAGCTTGCCGACGACGGTGAACTCGGAGCAGAGGGAGGCGTTGATGCCCTTTGCGCCCATGCTCAGGCCCACTGTGCCGTAGGCGCTGACCACCTCGAACAAGATGTCGAACAGGGAGAAGTCGCGCGCGACAATCTTGGGGCCCTCGGAGATGGCGATGACGAAGAAGCCCAGGAAGACGTACCACAGGTCAAAGGACAACTGTCGACGCAAGTGGGATCCGACATAGGACAAGGCGGGGGCGTCTTCGTTTTCGATATCGTGGGTCTGATACACGCCCAGTGACTTCTCTTCGTAGACGTTGGTGCGACGTATCGAGATGGCAATGGGGAAGACGGATATGTACATCATGATCATGTAAAGGACGGGCATGGCCGGATGAAGATCGGTCAGGCTCACTGCAGAGAAGCCGGCCGTCCGGGTCGAGGCGGCTTGGAAGAGTCCGATGACGACACGATTCTTGACGCTGGACCGAGCGATTGGCTCAGAGCCGAGATCGAGCACCATGAAGAAGAGCAGGTCGATTGCGTTCAATCCGATCAGGATCCAGAAAAGCCACCAGTTCGGGCCTGAAGGAAACAAGAGCGTAAAGCATCGACGAGGATGGTCAAGCAGAAACCGCAGCTCCTCCCACACCCCGGACCCGACGGGGGCGAGCTTGGCACAAACCCATATGATGAATCGCAGCATGACGGGGAATGCAGTGTTGCCAATGAGGATGAAGAACCAGGTGACCATGAGGGTGAACTCGGATGTGCTGAAGGAAATCATGCTGTCGGGGGTGAGAGTGAAGCCAACATCCATGAAGGCCGAGTTGGAAGTGAAGAACGCCCACCATGTTCTGGACACGCCGTCCGCCTCGACGATTTTGCCGTAATGGTCATTTTGATGAATCAAGGGCAGGAGACAGACGAGTATGATCAGATGGAAGCCCCAGAAATAAACCAGGAGAACAATTGCCAACGTTCTGAGAGACCGATACTCAATCCCGCCCAATTCTTCCCGCTGCTCCAACGTCAAGCCAACAAAGTTGGAGTTTCGGCCCATTGTTGGCGTGTAGGACAGATACGGTGTGTCTTCCGCTTTCGAGTTGGACAATACCGAGCGTATCGTGTCCAGAGTACGGGTGCGGGTTGCCCGTATGGATCTAGGCTCTTCGGTATCCTCGTGGTGCTTGTTTTGGGACCGGTTCAAGACGCGAGGCCTGCGAAATCGCATCGAGTCCGAGGTTCCGCCCACGCCCTGCACATTGTCTTCAGTATAATCCCGTCGATTCTTCTCGGGCTCTGCGATGACAATGGTCGGTTGGCGATTGAGTGTATGATTGTCATCGTCTTCGTTGACGTCGCCAGCCAGAAGCCGCCTTGGCCCCAACCCACGCTCTGCATCTCGAGGACCGGGAATTCTAAGGACCTCATCATCGTCCGGATTTCGCTGCCGTTCCAATATGGCAATGTGCTCGGCGTGGGTCCGGGTTTGGGGGAATTTGGTTTCGTCGTTTGTCAAGCCATCACTTCGTTTGACAGTATCAGCAAACGTGATTGCCGTATGACCTGGGGTATTTAGCCCAGAGTTCCGGCTTCCTCGGCGGTTTCGATCTGCTCTTGGCTCTTGGGGTTTCTCATCGAGGTTGTCTGCCGTGGGGTGGTGATCAAATGGCTGGGAATTGTCCTCAGTGACAGCCGTAGTGTCGCTCTCGTCGCTTTTGTGCGCATCGGGATTGTTGGAAGGATGGACTTTGCCGTCTTCGAGCAATACGCCATCGTTGGTGATGCGCTGCTTCCGGCCGTCGTGCGAGACCAGAGTGATGTTTCGTCCGTTGACGCCTTGCTCTGCCATGTGTATGTCATTACGAGCTTGCGATCTCGACTTCGTCAGAGTACGGCGTCGAGCTCGCACTTCACGGACCCAGCTGCGAAAGCGCTTTTCGAACCAGTATAAGCGCAGGAAAACAACGGACGTGTGCATGGTGATGGGATTCGATGTCATGGCGAATAGATACATCATGGCTTGCTGGAATCCATTGAGGAGATTCACGTCGACAGGGTTCAAGCCAGCCTGTGTGTTGGCCCCGCTAGCAAACATCAAGGCATCGATGTATTCAAGCTTTCCCTTCCCTGCTATAAAGATGGCGACCGAGCACACAATCGTCGCTCCGATAATCCAAAAGTCTATGGTGGCGGCGTGGTCAGCTGTAGTCTTTCCACACGAACGTGTTTTCGTCCAAGAAAGCACGAGAACGGTGAAAGCATTGGAGACGTACAATGCACAGTAATGAAGCTGAAATGGGGCTTCTTTGAGACGAAGGCGGGTTTGGCAGCCTTGAGTTGGGCCCAAGCATATGATACGGCCCCCTCAAACATGTTGAGCTATGTCTATACAGTAGGTGATGGGGTGAAACAAGAACGGCTGCGTTTGATTTTTTTTTTTTTAGGAAGAGTCGTCTGTCGCGTTGGAGATGTGTAGGTCGTTTTCTTATTTTTTTTTATTCTTTTATGTCCTGCACTGGAGGTTTGTTGCCCAGTAGGCGTCGAATGTGGACAGAGCGCATTCGAGGCCAAGAAGCAATACCTTGGTTGCGTAAACAAATATCCAAGCAGCTTCCTCAGTTTGGCCTTCCGAGGGAAAATACAGCACGACCTGCTCTAGGCTCGGGTCCAATCGAGGGACTTGGTGTGCATAGAAGGGCAAAACGACATGATGAGGCTGAACAACAGTGCTAAGGCGTGGCAGGCTCAAGTGTCCAAGGAAATATAGCGGAATTGGCGTTTAATCAGGTTAATTGAGACGAGTCGACCGAGTTTTCAGGTTGAAAAGGCCCAAGGAAAATGATGTTGGCGTGTGAGGAAAAGGCGGCGATGCGACTGTAGATATATACTTAAAGCCTGTTAGAAAAAAAAAAACCTTGCATGACTAGGGGTAGCGACCAACAGGTGTACTTGTATATTGCCCCTTTGCCCCCGTCGTCAAGACGCTGAGTGTCCTGTGCAGAAAGGGGGAGGGGGGGGGGAGAGACGAAGTAGGAGCACGGTACAATCTTTTGTCGTCTATGAAGCAATCTCGCAGTCGAAAGGAGGCCCCGACATACGTTGAGTCTGGGTCCCGTCCTACGCGCAGAGGTATATCGAATTCTCCATGAGGATTCGAACGAGACGGCAGCACACATGCAGCGAAGTCACACCAAATACCAAAGCCGAGTTCCAGATGCCGTTCGTCTGTGTAGCTCAAAGCCGCAGCTCGCAGGCCTGCGGGTTGCAGTAACGGGCCAGCCACACGTGACACTGATATAATAATACGATCGGATCGGAGAATCGGGGAAGCAGGAGCAGGGAGGAGGCCAGGGAGGCCAGGCAGGGGTCAGCGCGATCGATGTGGCTGTCTGGACGCGTGCATAACACGTTGGCAACGGCCGAACAGGGAGAGGAAGAGAAAAAGGAAGCGCACGAAAATCGGCCGCACACCAACATGGACTTGACAAAATTGCCCACCGAAGCACACACACACACCCTTGTCCCGGGAATGCTGGGCTGCTAGCCGTCTTTGGGCTTGAGTCGGCAGGCGCGTCTAATATCTACTATCTTAAGACTATGGACATGCTACTAAAGTACGTAAAACTCTAACCGCGCCACCAGTTAACAACGCGCAAGCGTCTGCCTGTCTGGGTCTGCGTCGCCGCGACGGCTTGACTGAGACGGGGAGGCAAACCGCTTGCCAATGGCGCGAAATGCCTCATGCTGACGATCCATGGAGATCGCTGTCCAGACGCGGGCCAGACGCTGTCCTTACTGGCTGGTCATTAGGGCAACAGGAAGCGGTGAGGCACGCACTAGACCAGACCAGACCTGCGAACGCACATAGTGTCATGGATGTAGAGGGAGAATTATGCATCTATGCGCACATCCTTCTCGAATTCGTGTGCGATGGATTCTGTTGCCTGTCTTGGAGAGGTTCCTAGTACTCAGTGCCGTTGTCCTGCCCGAAACCCTCATTGTCCGGATAAGAAAGATGACAGTGGAATAAAATAAAGAAACAATATCAAACAACGCTCTGCAATACCCAACAATTCCCTCGTGGGGCTTTTTTTTTTTTTTTTTTTTTTTGCATTATCAGACCAAATGCCGTTCTGATCCACCAAACAACTACCATCCCTCCCGACCGTCCCATTCGACCAGGGCTTGGATGCCATGACTCTTTGAACCACCACGATGTGACCAACTTTTCGTGACATGCTAGCGAGGAGTCGCATCTGCTCCCGAAAAACATGTAGCCGTTGATACCACAATAACAGACTCATCATGTCGGCAGTTTCGCTAAGCAGACCTGCCATCCTGATGTGGCAGCTCGCTAGCAACCATCACGTCAACAGAGTCCGCGGACAATGAGAACGTGCCGGGTTTGTCGGCGTTGCAAACCGCTTCTCGGTGCCTTGCTAGGCGATTTCGCAGATCGCCCTATGTTGTGCGCATCGGTCTTTTGTCCACAAGCTTGCCATGGCCGTCCTCTGTTTCCATGTCACCTTGATGACAGTGCAGAAAAGCTGAGGGGATAAAAAAACCATGTAGTGAATTTTGATCCTTTTCATCAAAAAAAAAAAAAAAAAAGAAATTGAAAATGAAAAAGAGAAAAAAAAAAAAGCCGATGCTCTTACTCCAGGTAAGACATGCTAGATGGGTTACTTCCTCCAATCACAATACATTGAACCTACTCCGGTAGCAAACGAGCTGTACCAAACCACCTGAAACTCCATCGCTTGATGTTCCGTAGCAAAACCTCTCGTAGCGGGCAAATGATAGTAGCCACGACACCCTCCGTCTCAATGCTCTCGCGGTTCCGTCATCGTCGTGTTGCTGTACAAAGTTGAAATCGTCGTCGGGAAGGACACGACTATGCTGCAGCGCGTCTGGCATTTTCCCTGCCAATCTTCTTGAAAAATGCGTTGCTTTCCTTTTTGCCCTTGCCCTTCCTCAACCCTTGGTTCACCCTCTTGTTCTGCTCGATATAGGCCATGTCTTGACCTCCGCTCAATTCTCCCAAGGTGCCCGCTGTCCTGCGAGCTCCCTTCTTCTTCTTGCGGCCCATCGTTCCGCTGTGAAACAGGTCATCTGTGATGTCTTCATCTTCCACGGACTCATTCTCCACGAGCACTTTCTGTAGCAGCTCACGCCGTTCGCTGGCAGTCGCAAACGCAAGCCCCGGTGTCTTTTCAATATTGGCCAGTTGTGTGATGACTTTGAAAGCATAGCCTTGATCCACGAGGAACGCTTGCCGCTTTGATGAAAAATACATCTCTTGGGTGTCTTTGGAAACCAGTGAGTAAAAGAACGCATTGAATCCTTCGTCGTTTCGGCGCTTGGCTCGTAGAATGCGCCCAAGACGCTGCGCTTCTTGACGGCGTGATCCGTAATGCGACGAAATCTGTATAAGGCATGTAGCCTCAGGCAGGTCAAGAGATGTGTCTCCGATTTTGGACAGAAAGAGTGTGTTGACGAGGGGGTTGTGTTGAAAGTTCTCGAGAACCTTGAGTCGTTCCGGCTGGCCAGTTCCACCGTAGATGAACGCCTTGCCCAGCTTCAGCGCATATGCCTTGAGAGCGTATACGTTGTCCGAGAAGACGATGATTTTGTCTCCTCTGGCCTCGTGATAGTTGATGAGGTACTGGCAGGCCTGGAACTTCCGAGGGTTCATGATGTACAAAAGATTCTTTTTGCGCGAAGGGGCCCGGAGATATTCGTCGTAAAACTCGGTAGGCATGGGGCACCATACTTCAGCGCACTGTACCCTGGCAATATGCCCTTGCTTGGATAATTCCATCCAGTTGGCCTCGAACAATTTGGGCCCGATCAAGAAATTCAAGTCAGAGATCTTGTCATCCTCTCGTAACAGCGTGGCCGTTAGACCCAACTTGGAATGAGTCTTGATGGAAGACGTGACCTTGCGGAAAATGTTGGCTGGCACAACGTGCACTTCGTCGAGCAACATCAGGCCCCATTCTCGACCAGTCAAGAATCTCATCATCTTATCTGCATCGTATGATCGTGCCCTAGATTGCGTCACCATGGAGTAGGTGGTGACTATGATGCCAGTGCTTCCTGTGAAAACAGAGCCTTTGGAGTCCGAGGTAAAGGCAACGATGTCGTCGGGATTGATGTTGGACCACTTCAGGAATTCATTTCTCCACTGCACGACTGACATAGAACTAGTACACAGCACAATGACCCCCTTCTTGATGGTGCAAGCTGCGGTGATGCCAACCAGCGTTTTGCCAGCGCCGCAGGGCAAAACAATCAGCCCGCTCTTGGCTCGGCCATTTCCAAACATCTTGCTCAAACTCTTTTCCTGGTAAGGTCTGATGGATGTGCCGGGTTTAAGATCAATCTCCAAGTTGGAATTGACTTCGTCGCGGCGGAAATCGTATTCTTCCAAGACGGGAAATCCTAGGTTCAGGCATTCTTTTTGGACTGTCTCGACGTCTTTGTCGGCGATTTCGAACGAGTGCGTGACTTCCTGGTCGTCATCGTCTTCCTCGTTCAGCACTGCCAGGGCGGCGCTTTCTTTGACTGCCTGACCATTTGATTGTTCGCCCCCCAATTGCAGGCCATTTGCTTGTTTGACTCCAGCAGCATTCTTAGTGCCTGGGATTACCAACCCGCCAATCTTGGGCGCCGCAGACGTTGTGATCTCTTCGGTGCCCTGGACACGCAGTGGACCAATTATGGGGTTTTTGAGAAGCATCTGTAGCATCTCGGGATCGGGACTTTCGACGTAGTATTTGGTGTTTTTCAAGACCAGCTTGACCTTGCCGTAGCTCTGCGTGCAGCCCGTAACAAAGTTACGAATCTCCTCCGGTAGAGGTGTCTTGAGAAACCTGTCAAGGGTGTTGATTATGTCGGAAGGAGTGAGGCCGACCGAAACCGCAGCATATAGACTATGGGTCGTAAGAGCGTATTCGTGCATGAAGGTTGGGCGTGATAGCGGCTCTGCAATGGTAATAAGAAAATCTTGCGCTTGCTCCGCCAGCGGGTTGAAGCTTTCCAAGATAATCTTGCCCTTTTTCGGATCGATCCAGAGAGGGCGGTTCTGGTGATCCTTCTTCAAATCAAGGTATGAGAAATCACGATCGCCGAAAATATGCGGTAGTGGCTCCCGAATGGTGTGTTTTTGCTGGAAATGCTCCAGAGAAAATCGATCGATGTTCTTGTCTATATCACGCTCTAATACTTCGTCGACCGGTCCATCGTCTATTTCCATTTCATCGTTGCTCTCGGAACTACGAGGAGTAGCTACACCAGGGGTTGATACGCGAGAGGTCCTGCTAGCCTTGGCCACACCCTGGGCGGCGGTCTCTGCCTTTCGCTTCGGAGGCATTTGCTTTTTGTTCTTGTTTTTTTTTTATTTCTCTTCCTTGTATGTATATAGTTTTGTGGTTCTAACGCGGTGATAATTACTGCCGGGGGGGGGGGGGGGGGGGGGATAAGCGTGTCGTTGGATGAATAAAGTGGACAAGAAGAGAAGGATGAGAAAGAGAGAGAGCCCTGAGGGCAAAGCAGAAAGCAAGATGACATCGTACACAAATAGCCAGCTTCATGACTAATCGTGTTGCACAGTGGACTTAGTGGGCCATTCTGGCATCAGAACTTCAGACTTCCGGAGGAATCTGGCATCTCTTTTAGTTTTTTTTTTTTTAGTAGAAAACAAGCTAGTCGAGCAATAGTATGCGGCCTCAAACCCCATGTTCCGCAAACTCAACTGTGGCAGATTCTCCGGATCAAGGGTCTGATCTCGAGTGACGTTTTTGTTTTTTGGCCTGCAAGATTCTGTACCTGGCATTCAGGGACTTGCCCCGGATACATGCCCTCAGTATTTAGTATCTTCCCATACTTATCTTCACATCCCAATGTGTCTGTCTGGGCATTCTGACATGAACCTTATAAATGGCCTCATCCCCAAGTACAAAATTAGTTGTGTCTGATAAGCCCCTTTACACCAGATCGCCCCTGGCAAGCTGGGGAAGTCGTCTCTTGTCACTTGTTCTCAGTAGGCTCAGACCCCACTAAGCTTTTTATCTACCAATAACCAATATTCGACGACATTCTTCCACCCACATCCCCCGTCACAAGTAAATCCCAACCGACGATATAGCCAGCGCGTACACCACCATGTGGTAAGCAAGCGTCATTCATCCGCTCGTATACCAGCTGCTGACTCTGCAAAAAAAAAAAAAAAAAAAAAAAAAAACCAGCAAGCACGTACTCAACGCCCAAGTATCCATCCGGTCGCCATGCTGTTCGTCCCCCCCCCTCCTCCTCCAACCCTTTCTCACTATCCCCTTCCTATCCTCGACCGAAACAAACCGTAAAAACCACACACACATGCTTGTCCAGAAAAATACAAAAAGAGGGGGAAAGCTAAAAAAAAATCCCGATTTACAGGCCGAAAATGGTTCGACTGCGCCGAATGCCATGGTGAACAAGAAACACATCCCCTGATGCGAAGTTTCGAAATGATTTTCGCCTGCAAGAAGTGCAAGAAGTGCTTTCGAAAGGACGTACAGGAGTTTGACGAGAGCGACGAATACTGCCCGCATTGTGACAACCACTTTGTCATCGATGCGAAGACGCCGAAGGCGGCCCTCTCGATTGAGGGCGACGACGTGAGAGTGAACAACAAAATGCTCAAAGACGAGCGTGTAAAGCAAAAGGGCTTTCGGACCATGTTCGACCCAGACGAAGACGCGGATAAGCTAGGCTGAGAGACGGACGATTGTCTTATACTTCTTTTTCTTCCAACGGGAGAGAAAAAAAGCAAAATACCATTCAATTAAAGGCGCGAGGGTTGGGAAAACTTCAGGCGTTGGCTGATTGGACTCTACATACATATACATCACATCGCGGCAAGGCCGAAGCAAGTGTTGGCGTTTAGTGAGATGACGATGACTCTTTGACGAACCCAGGCGCGTTGATACAATGCCACGCTCACTATGGTGTGATGATGCTCTCACGAAACAAATAGCTAAATCCTTCAGACTTCGTATGCGTGAGTCACTCACTGCTGCTGCAATTTTCATAATCATTCAGCAGCCGAGTCGTCCGGTCCTCTGGTGAGGATGGATGTATTGCCCTGCCCGGGTGCCCGCCCCGTCTTCTTCTTGGCGGCTTCTTCTTGCTTCTCCTGCTCAATCTCCTTAACATAGCCCTCGATCTCTTCGGTGGGCAGAATCTCCATGGCAGCACCAGGGGCCATCAGAGCGATCTCGATGTTCTTGGCGCCAGTCTGCACCACCTCGAGCAGAGACTTGATAGCCAGACGAATAGTCGTCTCGCGATCCATATCCTCTTTGTAGTTACGCTCGAGAAACTCGCGGACAGTCTTGCTGGATCGGCCGATGGCATTCGCTTTCCTATACCGGGTCGTCAGTTTGAAACACGCTCTGTGCGGAGGCCACCGAAATCGAACAAGACACATATCGCGATCGGCAACATACCACGCTGAGTAAATACCCGATGGCTCCGTCTGGAAAAGTCTGGGAACCTTGCTGCCGGGGTCGAATCCAACGACGAGCGTGCTGATGCCAAACGGTCGCACGCCACCCGCCTGGGTGTACCGTTGCTGCACACCGGCGACGTACTTGGTGATGTAGTCAATAGTCACGGGGTCCTCCACAGACAAGCGGTGAGACTGGGCTTCTAATCGGGCCTTGTCGACGAGGATTCGGGCATCGGCGTTGAGGCCCGCAAAGGCCAAAGCGGCATGGGTATCGAGGAGCTGGATCTTGGAGGGAGTGATGCGAGTATCTTGTAGTTTCATGGCAGACCGTTTCTCGCATCCAAGGACAACGACATCCTTGCCCTTTACACCGACGGCGCAGGTTCCTATGTACAAAGAAAAGAAAAGAAAAGAAAAAAACCGTCAAGTTGGATTCAAGTCACAGGAGCGAATGGGCCTAACCATCAGCGCACCTCGTTTGACAGCCTCGCCGGCATATTCAACCTGGAAGACGTGTCCATCCGGACTTTCGACGAGTTAGACAAAGCTGCGATGCGCGGGGATGTACCGGGGAGAAGCCGAACCTGAAGACTAGACGCGGCGGCAATGGTCAGCAAACGTGGACGAGGCCGGCAGCCGGTGGTGACTTACCAGAGAGAGCTCTGTCGTATCCGGAAGCCATTGCTGCGAATCAAAAGTGATTCCCGCGTTTGTATCAGTCGTATACGAATTATGTCGAAAGACGATGCCGAGTGTAATTGGGGAGAAGGGGAGGGGGGGGGATACGAGTTGTGTCGAATTTGAAGCCGTCGTCGCTGCGGTGATTTGATGTATCGACTTCCAAGGTTCCAAGCCAGAGTGAGGCAGCTTCGTCAGACCGGCAGCCTATTCCACTACGTACTTGGCTGCTCCTCCTCCCGTGGGGCTAGCCGCTTGCTGGAGCGTGCTCCGCGGACGGATTAATATGCAAGCGGGTCCGCACACAGTGTCCGTGAACTTTTTTAAGAGATCCGCGAACTTCGAGCCATCTTCATCAACCAACCATCGTCGCCAGTGGCACGGGACATATTTCATTCAACAAAAACACACAGGACAGAAAATTTACCAGAGGAGCAGCTGCTACACAAGAAAAAAGCACTCTGATCCAGGAAGAGAAGCGCGGAACAGATGGCCGGGATTTTATCATCTATGGCTGCCACGCACCCAAGAGCTCTCACATAGTACAAGCTGTCCAAAGCCCTCGGTAGTCTTTCTCAGGTCCCAAAATGGCCCTTGATACGATTCAACTCCGCAGCCGTGAGGGGCAGGATCGTCCCGTGGCGAGGCGAAGCCGGATACCGGTAATTCCTGTTCAGGCGCCACTGGCCCGACGCAAGGTCGTGCGACTCGAGCGGCACGTATCCCCCTCCGCCAAACTCGTCAGCGATCAGGATGAATCTCTCCCCGTTGACATCCCCCGGGTTTGTCCTGAAGATGGAGGGGCCCTCGACGTCTCTGGTCCCCGCGCGCTTGCCGATGCAGGAGGCCACGACGGTCCAGTCCCGCAGCCCGGCCCTTAACGAGGGGCTCGTCTCCTGCACGATGTCTGCGCAGCCGTTGATCGTGGCCTTTGTGAAGCGGTAGAAGTGCCCGTTGTCCCTGATGACGGTCGAGTCGATTCTCCCGTGCGGGGCGTCGTCCTGCCAGAGCTGCGGTTTGCTGAAGGTGACGAAGTCGTCGGTGGTGGCGTACACCATGCGGGGGTACTGGATCTGCCGACGGTCCGTACCGGCTGCGCCGTCATAGATGGCCGACGCCCAGTACACGACGTACTTGTCGATGGTGGTGTCGTAGTACGCCTCGGGGGCCCAGGTAGAGCCGTAGTTATCGGGCGAGACCAGGACGTGGCGCTGCGCCGAGAAGGTCACCAGGTCGGGCGACTCCCAGATTTCGATGTGACGGCTTCCCTTCCGCTGCGCCGTGGCCCAGTCCGTCCCGCAGGCCGTGCAGAGATCGGTGGCGAGGATGAAGAACCTGTCGCCCTCTTTGGACCGCATGATGAAGGGGTCTCGCAAGCCGCCCTCTCCAAGGGTTGATCGGAGAATGGGCGACCCATTGTTCAGTTCCGTAAAGGAAAGGGCGTTGTTGCCGTTGCTCGCTGCGAGATAGATTTGCTCGTCGCGGTTGCTGAAGTAGACAAAGGCGTAGCCTTCGTACCCGCCCACAGGACCCAACACGCGAGAGAGATTGCTATGGGGATGAATGGGGAATCCTGGTGCGGCGAGGGATTTGAGGCTGAGCACAGCCCAGATGGCCAAGGTACCTAGCATTGTGAGATTTGAGGAAGGGAAAAAGAGAGGGAGGGAGTGAGAAGAAAGGACAAAGGTCGAACGACTGCATAAAAAGTCGCAGGATAGATGTTTTGTGACGATTTACAGAACCCAGCGGACCGAAGAAGAAGAAGAAGAAGACGAAGAAGGGGGATGGCTATGCACTCCATTTCGAAGTCATGACCACAACACAGACACATGCTGCTTTTTATATTCGTGTCCGTCAACGTAAAAGACAAACCAGCCTTACGTGACAACTCAAACGTCACCACACAGCGCAACAGCCGAGGACGCACGCGACGATCCTAGAGCGGGAGAAGTGAGCCATGCGCCAAGTCAAAGATTCGACCACGGCCTCGCGGCACCCCGTCCCAACAGGAGGGTGTCGGGGGGGAAGAAATCCCAAGAAAGCCCTACTACCACCAGGCATCGCCAGCACAGTGCGTAAGTGCCAATCTCTGAGGCATTAACACGATCAAAGGAAGGACGACTCCCACACGGCCATGTCCCCCCATGGCCTGAAACGAAAACCACGAACACCACAAGACACACTCGATTCAGAGAAAAGCACAGAGAATGCGCTCCCGACGTCGGCGGACGAGTTTTTCGGCGCGTACTGCCTATCCCCTGTTTTGCCTCTTATTCCTTCGCCGAGGACGAGCTGTTTCCTGAGATGCAAAGAATCCCGCGGGCGGCGACCTTGCTGGGGCGTGCCGAAGAGAGGTAGCCGATGGGTGTTGACTTGCTAACCCCAACGGACTTCATCGCGGCACCGACATGGGAGCTGAGACGGGCCAAAAAAAAAAAAAAAAAAAGAAAGGAAGGGGGAGGGGGGCGCTGCGCAAGCCGAGCGCAGGACATCGGAAGCAAAGGAACGGATGGTACGTTTTTTGAGGCTTTCTCAATGTTCAACTGAAAAGCCACACCGACTCGGTGAAGCCAACCTTTTTTTTTTTTTTTGCTGTAAAAAGGGTCTCTATGATCTACAGGGAGGAAGACGATGATGAAGAAAGATTTCGGCCGCCGTGTGTGCGTGGACAGGCCAACTATATATACTTGTAGGGATTCATGATGCCCACCTGCAGAGTCGTCAGCGTCATCAGCTTCGGCGACCTTGGGAGGGCCGGGCATGTCAGGTGTAAACGGAGACGGCAGCTTACCGGATCATACAGCGTCTTGATCTGTTTCATGAGGCGTATCATGGTCTCGTTGCGACTGTACCCGACGTAATTCTTCTTGGCGAGGCCGAGACCGTGCTCGGCGCTGATACTGCCTCGCCGCTTCTCGATCCATTCATAGACATACGGCTCCAACACCCTCTCGACCTGCTTGTCATATCTTCGTACGCAGATGTTCAGGTGGAGATTGGAGTCGCCCATGTGGCCGTAGCCGACGACATCCACGACCGGGTGGTCTTCAGTCTGGCCGAGAAGTCCCGCGTCCAGAAGCCGGGCCTTGACATCGTGAACGATGTTGTACATGTCTGCAAGCGGGATGGAGACGTCATACTTATAGGTCCCGCCCCAGTGGCCGATGCACTCGGTGATACCCTCACGCCAGCTCCAAAAAGTCTTAATCTGCGTTTCGTCCTGCGCCACGACGCCGTCCGCAATCACCTCGTCCGTCATGACGTGCTCCAGAAACTTTTCCAGCTTCTCGTAATCGTGCTCACTGTTGGAGCCGCTGGTCTCCACCAGACAGTAGAAGGGGTAGTCACTCTCCAACGGCTTGGTCCCCCCTCTCACCTGGTGCACGAGGCGCTGGCTTGTGCCGTCCATGAGCTCGAATGCCGAGAGAATCTCGGATAGCTGGTTTTTTGCCTCCCTGAACGCCCTCTGGGCCTTCTCGTAGGACTCGAGTCCGAGCAACGCCACGTTGACCGCGGAAGAACGCTGGGCGCACTGCACGACCAACTTGGTGATGATGCCCAGCGTTCCCTCGGCACCAATGAAGAGCTGCTTCAGGTCGTAGCCCGTGTTGTTCTTGCGCAGAGAGCACATGTCGTCCACGATGGTGCCATCCGGCAGCACGACCTCCATGCCCAGCACACTCCCGTGGAGGCTGCCGTAGCGCAGAAGGCGAAGGCCACCGGCGTTGGTGGAGATGTTGCCGCCGACGTGGCACGAGCCCTTGGCACCCAGGTCCAGGGGAAATATGTAGCCTCTTTCCGCTACATACTGGTCGGCAACCTCGAGGATGCATCCAGCATCCAGCACCAGGGAACCACTCATGTCGTCAAAGGAATGTATCTTGTTCATCCGGCCCATGCTGATGACAATCTCGTCAAAGACGGGGATCGACCCACCCACCAGTCCGGTATTTCCACCTTGTGGTACCACGGCCAGCTTGTGCTCGTTGCAGTACCGCAGGATGTTGCTGACATGTTCGCTTGAAGCCGGCTTCAACACCAACCGGCATTGACCCCTGTACTTGTGCATCCAGTCTTCGTTGAATGGCTGCAGGTCGGCCTCGACGTCGGCATGCGCGCTGACGCCATCGATCAGGGCTGACTCCTGGCCGAGGAGCTCCCGGAAGAATTCGACGTGCTCGGGTGTCAGCCTGGCAAATCTAGGGTCTCTCGTCAAGGCTGGGTATGTCTCCGAGGTAAGCCTGGCTGCACGGTTGACCGGCGCGCTAGAAAAGGTGCGAAACGAGCTCGGAGCCGAAGACGGAGCTGAGGGCGTTGCCACCAGACAGGAGGAAGCAGCTAGGGCTGAGCAGCACGCGACGGCCGGTCGATGGACTGGACGTCCACGGAGGGCCGAGACGTCTCTGCTGGCGACCCGGCGGAGGAGCTGTGCCCGAGTAGCCATGGCGGCGCGTGGTCGTGCTTGACGGCACCAAGACGAGAAAGAAAGACGAGACGAGAGAGCAGGGCCGGCCGGGGTTTCTCAAGAGGCGACGACCGAAGAGCCGTCCTAACAACGTAACGCTGACGACAAGTTTATTTGCGAAGTCGAAAAAGACGCTCTGCGACTGCCGAAGGCCTCCTTTTTTTTTTTTTTTTTTTTTTTTTTAAATGGACCAAGAACGTCAGAGCATGTGGGGCCAGCCGTAAATAACCTCCGAGCGCGGAAAGCAGTCAAACGGTTTCACGATCCAAAATGTCCATCCCGCCTCCCGCCATACCATACTGGTTTTTGTGCAAGCCATTCCCAACTAGAAAAAACTATTTATCCATTTCCACCTCGGCCCGACGCTGCCATCCACACACTTTAGACTGGCCCTTATTGCCCTGAACATCCCCGCCCACACTACCGTCTATAAGGATTGTCCAGAATGCCAAATTAAAAGATACTATTGGTATACAAAAGATAAATCTCGCCACGGAAAATAAAGCTTGAATTGGCGAGCAGGGCGTGGGAAAACGACATCACACCAAACCCTCAGTGTAATACATTCCCCCCCTTCCCTCCCTCTCTTCCTTCTTTCCGTCCTTCCTTCTTTTCAACGAGCGGCGTGCCACTCTACTAGTATGTGGCCTTATAAGCCGTTGGCTTTGGATCCTTTCCGCGGACTCGTCGTCCCGACGTTGGTTCGCTCCTGAAGCACGTCGCTCAGCACCTCCTCTTGGTTGTCCTCAACATCAATCATCTTTTCCATAAACGATATGTAATCATATTGCGGTTGCCCACGGTCCTGCGACATGTCCGGTCCCTTGTGTGTGGGCATAATCTCGACCAGCTTTTCAATCACTTCGTCCGGTACCAGGCTGTGCCGCAGGTCCATCTCGGTGACGTATGGCTTGCCATCAGCCACCTCGCGGAATGACTGAAACACCTGTTCCGCCGTGTTCTGGTCCTCTGTCACGTCCACCATGAAGCGGATGAACTGCTCAAACGTCACCTCGTCACGCCCATTGGACGTCTCCATGAAATAGTCGTGCATCTCCTCCTCGGAAAACACCAATCCGAGGGAGGCGAGCGCTGCGCCGAATTCAAGCTCCTGCAGAGAGTTCGAGTTGTCCCTGTCGAAATGTCGAAACACGCTCTCGAATTCTTCGAGCTGAATGGGCGTCAGGTTGGTCATGCTTCGTGCCACCATTTGATTCTCCAAAAAGGCCAGTTTTTTCTGCACGGATGATTTGACAAGTCCCAGCTCGTACGCCAATTCATCGTAGGTGTAGGTGGTAAAGTCATTTTCTTCAATGTTGGCTTCGTAGCACTTGTCTTCAACAGCCTTTATCGTTTCCAGATAACGGTCCAGAGGAGACAGGTTGTCGCTCAGTTTCTTGACGTGGTGCCACTGATCCTCGACGTCTCCATCAAGGCCGGAAATGGCCAGTTGCATTGTATTGAGGGCCATCGCAAAGTCATTAGCTTTATCGGCAAACGACTTTCGAAGGGCGTTTTTGATGCTGTTTTGAAGCGTCAGCCTCGAGGTGAACGGAGTAAGAATCCTGCGCGGACCACACCACAGGTCGGTCATTCGCGGAGTCACAATATACTTACTCACGAATCGTCTCATTGATCAACTGGGCCCGTGTCATCTCCGTCTTGGTCAAGGTGGTCCAAGACCGCTCCAGTGCTTCCAAGCTGAGCTCTGCTGGCGGATCGTAGGGACGCAGCCTGTAGGTTCCCAGCTTTGTCTTGATATTTCCGAGCAAGGTGGCGAGGTCGCTTTTTTCCGCGACCCAGTCTCGTTTCTGGCCTCTCTTGTACGCAGAAAATTCATTGGATTGAGCCTTTGCGTCCGCATACGTGCCCTCAAACTTGGCCAACTGCCACTTCTCGACCTGAAGCTGCAAGGCCTGCAGAAGCTGTCTCATTCGCTTCTCGTAGGCACTTTGCATCTCCCAGGCTCCCTGCATGTTGTTGACAAACTTCTCCACTCTCCTTCCTGCGTTTTCGACCTTTTCCATCTGGGAAAAGGCGTGGAACCAGTAGGCAATATACGTCATCAAACTGCGCTCGTCGGGCTTGGGCACGTCGCAAACATCTTCCACGTCCAGCAGCCGGGGGATGCCAATCTCTTCGTGGGCAATGTCAAAGGCGAGTTGCATGTTTCCGCGGTGATCGGACTTGTCCAAGGAGTCAAAGTCGATCAGATCCGGTCTGTGTATGTCCAGCAGCGCACAGAAGGCGAGCCCATCGTTCCAGCTGGCACTGAAATCTCGGACCTCGACCTCGTCATAACAAGCCGTCTTGCGCTGGCACCATAGAAGCAGGCCCTCCTTGGCCGACATGCCCTCCTCGTTGATTTCGCTGATGGTAAATCGAAGAATCAGGGTCCAGATAAGGCCGAGAACAATCTTTCGATTGCCATCAACAATGTCCTCGGCGCCAATGTTGGTCATCTGGATGCCCCTGCATTTGATAAAGTCCAGCGCGAGATTCGCATTTTCGAACTTTTGCACACGCAACTTGGGCTTGGACGCATATCGGCCGAGCGACTCGTTTGACAGGGACTCGAGCAGATGGATGAGCATGACCTGATGATTTGCCGACGAGTCAGCAGTTTTATTCTGATGAGAACTATTCCGCAGATGTATCCATCGGCTGTCCATGAACGTACACCATCACTGAAGTCTGCGACGAGATCCTTGACCTCCAGGCCCCTCGATACTAGTTTTGTATTTAACCTGCCAGACACACATTTGAATCAGCCAACGTGTCTCCCCGGGTCCGTTCCCGACCAGAACAGCAATACACAACCCGGTGGCAACGTTTGGTACAGCGGAGCAGAGCATACCATTTTGTAAAGGTCTTCTGTTGGACATTAATCCAACGTTGTTGTTCCAGAGTCGACATCTTCGACGGACACAGGTCGCTCGCGCGGTCCAACAGAGCGAGGCCACCCGGCGTCTGTCTGGTGCGCCAAGATGGAGATGGGTTTTGAATATTTCAGTTCTCGGTTGCGGTTTATCGAAACTTGGCATCGGAGCCCAACAGTGGCCAGTTTGGTCTTGACCGCCGCAGACGTGCAGCATGCAGCTGCTCCCTGTCCCGCCGGCCGCGCTTGGCGGGGGAAAAGAGGAGAAGAAGCTCGTGGATATCGTCGATGCGTGCGGCTAGCGGCAGGAGGTCGGCAGTTCGGTATTGTGATTGACTCGCAGGCAGGCTTGCAGTAGCGGATGATGTGTAGGTTAAAATTCAACAGGGTCGGGGATTTTTTTTTTTTTTTGGAATGCTGGCTGAGCTAAGTCGTGACTCCTGAGCTACAGCAGTAGTTTGAGGCTACAGCTGTGTGTAAACAAGCGTTGGGCGCCCATGCCGGCGTCTCGCACGTTGCCGAGCGGCAGACAAAGGGGGCCCAAGGCAAGAAGACCCTGCCCCCTCCCCCCCCCCGGCACCCCTGCTGGCAGATGACATCAACGCCTGAACCGCTGGCCATTGGCGGCGGCACGACGGGCTGCCAGTGGGTGGGTGGGTGAGGTGCGCACAATGGCGATGCTCCCAGCTCTGAGGCGGCGCGGCCCTCTTTGTCAACGCTCCGGGGCATCGTGTATTTTTTTTTTCTCGACTTGGGGCATGCTTGTGACTCGTGAGTCGCGCCACGCCAAACACGGCTATCTAGCCAAGCTTCAGTGGCCGTTTTGTTACCTGTCATATCCATCTTCCTCTTGGTCTGATGCATTGTGCCTCGACGCTTTGACGCCTCCGGCATGGGTACTAGGTTGTGTGTGTTCTGCAAAATACTAGTACTAGGCGATGAAAAAAGATTTCACGCAACATTTGCTACTCGATCGACTGGCACATTGTTGTCAGACACCCCCTAAACGACTAAAGACACTGGCGTCGGAATGCATGCGTGCCCTGGGCAATCACCAGGCAAGCGACTAGAGCCTTCATTCACCCGTCCCTCCATCGCGCCAAGATCCATAGACATTGTCGAATATCGGTACACATGAACACTTTTATCTATTCTCCCTGGTCATGTAATAATCGTACAAGCTCAACGTGACCTTTCAGTTGCTGGCCTTCTTCCCAACAGTCTGTTTTGACTTGGATCGCAAAGCATATCTCTCCTTCTTCCACGCCGACACAAGATGATCCACGTTGCCCATGTCGTGTTTCGGCTTCCTCATATATGTCAACCTCGCCCTTCTCGCCCTCTTCGGTCGGCGCCAGATGATTTCGATTCCCGTGACAGTGGGGCTGTATATCTTGAACCACATCTCCACGCCCGTCTTCATCATTTGACCCCGAAGCATGATGGCGGTATCGACTCCACGTCGGCGGATCTGGATAAAGACGCCTGAAAAGGGTTCGCCGGCGTTGGTAGTCACCATGAGGACATCTCCGACCTTGGCGCTATCGGCGTGGTCCTTGGAGAACAATCGTGTTCGGGCACCGGTAGGGTCGAACTGGGCGACTTGCTGCTGTCGAAGGGCAGACATGGGATCGGGGACGGTCGACTTCACCGACGGAACCTGGGGCCAGATTTGGAATTTCTCGACCTTGATTTGGGCGGCACCTAGTTGGTAGAGAGTTAGCAATCGAGACCTTGCGGCTCATGGAGCTCAAGATCCTTCATTTACGTTGCCTCTGCGTAATCATGTCTTTGCTCCCCGTCGGCGCATCCGCGACAGTAGCCAGGCCGCGCTGGACAATCCTCTTCTGTCTTGCTTGGCGGAATACTGTTTTGAGACAGCCGACTGGCCGCCTCGCTGGTGAAAAGTTCAACATGGCCCGGTGCTCCTGTGTTGAACCAGCCTTGAAGGGTGTTGAGGGCGATATTGTAGAAATTCTAAGCCCCATCGTGAAGACGCCGAGTCACCGCAGTGATTTACGCTGTTTGATTGGCCTCTGCATACCCATCTGGCCCACATATCGCGAACCACGCGCAAGGGCAATTTCGTTGGCGGGCTGCGAACTGCCCTTGATGCAACAATCTTTTGCAAGTAAAACCAGGGCCAGCAATGTCTTCGAGGTCAATATGCTCGACCCTGAGGTCGCTGGGTTGCCAAAGAGCCCCTGTCTCCTCTCCATTTGTATTGAGGTTACATCGACAATTTAGCTCAACAACTCCTAATGGTACAGTCCTCTCCTTCACCAGGCTGGGCTGGAAAGCTAATCATGAATTCATTACAGCCATTCGAGCAGTATTCACCGAGACAGACAATCCGGACCTCAACAATGATCTGCAAAGTATCCAGGAGAAAATTATCTTGCCAGCACATCTTCCGGAAAAGCAGCGCAAGATTGTCTTTGATCCCAACAAACGAACCTTCCTCGAACAAAACCCCATTGTCATTGAGGTCGATGGGCTGGAGCACAAGTTCTCCTCTATAGATCGCTTCAACGACATCGAGAATTCCAAAAAGTTGTTCATGAAAGCCTTGAGCAACATGCATACTGCCGATGACTGGGCCAACCTAGGCACGCTACTTGCCGGGTACAAAAAGGCCGGCATTCGGTTAAAGCCCAACCATTGGGGCAAAGTCGTGCGTCTCGCAGGAACAAGAGGACAGGTATACACTATTATTGAGTGCGCGAAGCAGTCCGACAAGACCGGTCTGTTTCTCAACAATCCTGAATCCCTTGCTCTTGTGCTCGCGTCCATCAACAATAAGATCTCAAACAACCCGGGCAAGGCGGCCGAGGCCAAGCAGGCATTAACGTGGGTGGAGATTGTTCTGGATCTTTTGCAACTTCCAGAACATGCCATCGCTTCGCAGGGAAGCCGGGAACGGCTGCACTTTTCACGCCTTGTCCGCGGCATGGTCCTGTTTGCACGATCGTCCGTCGCAAACGTGGGCACAAGAGCCGAGAAGGATTTGGTTTCTCTCAGAGATGATGTTGCTCTGTTGACTTCCCTCTGGAAAGACACTGTCGGCGAGAACCTTGCCGATGTCCCGGAGTTTGCCAAGTTGAACCCCATGGTCGAGCGAAACGCCAACCTGAACAAAAATCGCATCCCTCGAGCTTTAAACGGCAGCACCTATGTTCGGGTTCTCGCTCAAAACATCAAAGGCATCGAGATTGCGCAGCAGCTCGTAGGGCAAGAAGCCGAGGGACTGACTCCCGCTATGAAGACCTTGAGCTCGCATCTGCACGAGTTTGCCACCAAGAGCGAGTCGAGAACAGAGGGGTGGGCTCAGGCGTACGAAAAGGTCATGGGTCGCAAGGCAGACTGGCCCGCTGCCGACAAAAAGATTTCAGACGCATAAGGGCGGACAGAGATATGTCGTGTAAAATAGAAGAGGGGGAAAAAATATGATGTACACTACACCTTCTTCCTCCTTCCGCCCCCCCCCCCCCCCCCTTTCCAACTTTATATATAACATGTGTGTATATTATTTTGTACCAAAAAAAAAACTGATCGATCAGGGTAAGACGATGTACTTTTCCAAGTGCGTCGGAATGGTATCCAAAAGTTTCTTCTCGGCCAACCACTTGCGGCTGAAGAGACGGTCCGCATAACGATATGCCCCATCGCAAAGCACGGTGACAACGGTGTGGCCCTTGCCGAGCTTCTCGGCGACTTCCTTGGCGGCAACGACGTTCAAGGCGGAGCTGGCGCCGAGATAGATGCCCTCCTCGTCCAGGCACCTGTAGACCATCTCGATGCTCTTCTCGTCCGAGATGTGCAGCGAACCGTCCAGCAGGTCTATGTCGGGCTGCAGGTTGTCCGTCACGCGGCCCTGGCCTATCCCCTCGGTGATGCTGGACCCCGTCCGCTCAACCAGCTTGCCGCCGGAGCTGATGTAGGAGTGCAGCACGCTGCCCGGCGGGTCGGCCAGGAAGCTCTTGACCCTGCCGCCGGACACGTCCTTGAGGTACCTCGTGATGCCGGCCAGGGTGCCCCCCGTGCCGGTGGCGCAGGTGAAGGCGTCGACGGCGCCCTGCGTCTGGGTCCAGATTTCCGGGCCCGTCGTCTCGATGTGCGCCCGCCGGTTGGCCGTGTTGTCGAACTGGTCGGTCCACACGGCGTTGTCGATGCGCTCAGCATGCCTCCTGGCCTGGTGGTTGTAGTTGTCGGGGTTGTCGAAGGCCACGGCCGGCACGGGATGCACCTCGGCGCCGAGAAGACGGAGGAGGTCGATCTTGCCCTGGGACTGGGTGTTGGGCATGTAGATGACGAGCTTGTACCCGCGCGACCGGCACACGTGCGCGAGGCCGATGCCCGTGTTACCGGCGGTGCCTTCGACAACGGTGCCCCCCGGCCGCAGGAGCCCACGCTCCTCGGCGTCCTTGACGACGTAGAGAGCCGCGCGGTCCTTGACCGATCCGCCGGGGTTCATGAACTCGGCTTTGCCCAGAACCCGGCAGCCCGTCTCTTCGGAGAGCCGGTTGAGGCGGATGAGGGGTGTGTTTCCGATGGCTGGGGCGCGCGCACAGTCAGCTTCTTCAATGTTCTGCTTGCACATGTTGATGACGAATCCTCGGAGCCTTTGATGCTCGAGAACTATGTGGCGCGGGTAACCGTACCGCCAGTCAAGCCTTGAGAAACCCCTTGGGCCTTGGACACGGCCAATGTGTGAGCGCTCGGCTCGGCGGCTTTGGCGGCCGCGACGGCGAGCCGCACGGCGCTGCGTCGGAACATGTCTGCGGCAGGTTTCGGGGAAGGGAAAAGCCGGTGTGTTGGGAGCCCCGAGGTCGAGGACGGTGGTTTCGAGTCGGGCGATCCGAAGCAAGCTGTTTCCGGGCGCGAGATTTGGGTTAGAGGCGCGATTTATAAGCCAACATGTTCGTGGTGGTGAAGTGGGCTTATTTTGGTTTGTGGGGAGGTTGCGCCGAGCGTGCGATCACGTCATTTGCCATTTTGCTCAATGTGGCCTGAAGGATAACACAGGGGGGGGTTCCAGAAGCGGGAGGTGACGAACAAGCTTTTTTTCTGCCAGCGACTTCGTATCCCGATTTACGTTCATTTCCCTCTGGACGCGCAGCACGTTGGGACGAGCCTGGTCATCAATCGTCAATGAAAAAATGGCATGCAGTTCATGTTCAACAGCGGGAGCAACACGTCTTGGCGGAAGCACTGCGAGGTTGGTGTCGGCCAGCCGCAAACAGCCCGGGGTTGGCAGCTGCTCCCGCCGTGCTTCTCTCCCCACAGCAGCTAGCTTAGTACTAAGTAGTACTACGTAGTACTGTGTAGTACTACTACTAGTAGCTGCCCGCTGTAAGTTGGTAGGGTTATCCTCGGCTCGGAAGCCGATGCTTTCCAGGCCGCTTGCCAGCGCGCAACACGGCAATCCGGAGGCTTCATTCCCGTTCCGAACCAACTCTCCCTGCCCAATCCCTGAGAAAGCATCTTCTCGCCCGTCAAAGACAGCACTTTTGCCAGATCCCGGTCGCCTCCTGCACGCAGTCGACCGCACCCGACGAGATGCTCATGATGAACACAGTTCGTCGCGCGCGACCCTTGGCCGCTCGGGTCCCCTTCCAGCGTTCAACGCTGCCTCGTGTTGCCCGCGCATACAGCTCCAAACCCCTCGAGTACATCCAGGTTTCCTCTCCCAGGCCTGGAGTTGGCCAAGGTGGGTTGCGTCATTCGCCCTCAGGACTTCCGACTTCCCCCCGTGCGGCTGTCCGACTAAACGTGCGAACGCCTCAACAGTCACGCTCAACCGTCCCGAAGCTCTCAATGCGCTTTGCACGCCGCTGATCAACGAGCTGAACGAGGCCCTCGCCGACCTGAATGCCTCTGATGATACGTCCGTCATCGTCCTCACCGGCTCGCAAACGGCCTTCGCCGCCGGCGCCGACATCAAAGAGATGGCCCCGGTCACCTTCTCCGAAGCCTACACCAGATGCTTCCTCGAGTCGTGGTCCCTCTTGACCTCGCAAGTCAAGAAGCCCATCATCGCTGCCGTCTCGGGCCACGCTCTCGGCGGAGGCTGCGAGCTGGCCATGATGTGCGATCTGATCTACTGCACCGAAAAGGCCAACTTTGGGCAGCCCGAGATCAAGCTCGGTACTATCCCCGGTGCGGGCGGCAGCCAGCGTTTGACACGCGCCATTGGCAAGTCAAAGGCCATGGAGCTGATCCTGACTGGCAAGTCGTTCTCGGGTGTCGAGGCCGAGAAGTGGGGTGTGGCCGCCAGGGCGTTCCCTACCTACGAGGCTCTGATGGAGGAGACACTCAAGACAGCCGAGGAGATTGCGCGATACTCGAGAGTCGCCATCCAGGCGTGCAAGGAGGTGGTCAACAAGAGCCAGGACCTGTCTCTGCGAGACGGTGTCGAGTTTGAGCGACGTGTTTTCCACGGCTTATTTGGTAGCCAAGACCAAAAGATTGGCATGAATGCCTTTGCCGAGAAGAGGAAGCCCGAGTGGTCTCACTCGTGAAAGCGAGAATGGGTAGCCAAGACCAAAAGGTTGGAATGAATGTCTTTGCCGAGAAGAGGAAGCCCGAGTGGTCTCCCTCGTGAAAGCGAGTATGGGTAGGTAGCCTGCGCGACGTGACGTCTGTTCATCTGAAGGCGATTCATGACCGGAACGGTCGGCCCCAAAGAATTGGCTCGGTTTTCGGATGCGGTGACGGTTCCGTCCCAACTGGACAAGTTGACGACGGGACGAGCAAGGCCTGCTTTGGTTTTTCTTTTTTTTCTTTTTTTTTTTTTCCCTTTCTTTTTTTGCAAGTAGCAAGGGGGTTCGTTCATTCTTCCGTGTCTAGTATCCAATCAAATCACATGTCTGAGAACCCTGAATTGTGGTTTTTTTTATTTTTATTTTTGCTTGTCATGTTCTTGCGCCAGAAAGGAAGTCTGTTGCCGCAACCCACACATACATCATGGTCTCAACCACATCTTCCGTCAGCTCGTCTGCGTCAGCTCGTGTGCTGCAAGCCCTTCGACAAGCCCAAGACCCAAATCAACCAGTCACCAGACCCGTTTTGTCATCGTCGCCTCAAACCTCAACCCACAACCCACGTGCGGGCGGGCCACTTCGTTGTTATTGCATTACGCACACCACTAGGCCAAAAGGGAATTCCACTCTTGAGGGTGGCTTGTACTGAAATAACTAATGCGACAGTTGTACCCAGCACTTGCCCCACAGCCTGCCAAGTCTCACGGCCAATCAGTCGGCAATCGGGGAGGGTTATTTCCGCAAAGCTTTCCGCAGCACAGCCTCGTTCTTCGTTCTTTTGGATGGATGAAATTTGCGTTTCCTCCTCATCTCGCAGCCACGTCCAGCGCAGGATCCCCATGTATTGACTCTGTAGCCGTCGGCGGGTATTAATATGAATGGATTCTCGAAAACCCAGCCTGGATCTGGAAAAGGAGCTGACGTGCTCGGTATGTCATCCTGTCCGGGTCTTTCTCTGTCTCTCCCCCCTCTCTCAACTCTTCCCCCCCCCCTCTCAGAACGCTAACTTGATCTCTTTCCTCCATAGATCTGCACGGAGCTCCTATATCAGCCTCTGACTTTGCTTGACTGCCTTCATACATTTTGTGGGGCCTGCCTCAAAGAGTGGTTTCGTTTCCAGGCCGTCAAGGCTGAGAAGGCACCGACGCCGCCATCTCCTCAAGACGCAGTCTTCACTTGTCCGTCATGTCGAAGTTCTGTGCGAGACACGAAGCACAATGCCACCGTCGTCACCTTACTTGACATGTTCGTGGCAGCGAACCCTGCCAAAGCTCGATCGCAGATGGACAAGGAGGAAATGGCCGCCAAATACAAACCTGGAGATCAAGTGCTACCCAGGGTCAACCTCCGCGAGAGGACAGCAGAAGGGAGGAGGGCTACCGAGGAAGATCGGCGCTTGATGGAGGAGGTCCGGGCAATGAGCTTGCGCGAGTTGACCCCAGGTCAATACGGTCGGGACAGCTCACGGCGGCCCCGTCACAATCGTTCTGTCGGCGCTAGATCAACCTCAAACAGACCGAGCAGTTCGGACTCGCGCCGGCGGCATGCTTCCGAACAAGCCGCAACTCCTCTGACTAGGGAGGGCTCGCGTCCTCGGGCATCTGAAAATCGTGCTGGAGAACGGGACCGACAGAGGCGAGGGAGACGGGATGGCAGCCGTCAGCGGCAGCGCCATGTCGAGCATCAAACATCTCTACGGTCATTGATTGGATCTGCGGAGCTGAGCGAGCGCGATATAGAAGGCGAGATTGAAGACTTTGCGAGGCAAATCCAAGAGGAAGGGCTCCTGGATGGTCTTGATCTGGACAATATCGACTTGACCCGGGACGACGAGCTGAGCCGACGCATCACTGAGGCATACCGGCGGCGGCAAAGAGGGCGTTCTCGCAACGAGGAGTCTTCAGGACGGAACGCTTCCAACGACCCAACTCCTGCCCCCGAAAGGTCCGATGCAGCCCAGGCAGAGACTTGGCTGCGGGCGCCAGAGAGAGACCCAAGATCTCGCGCGAGTTCCAGATCAACAAGCAGCAATGCACGGCTGGAAGAGAGGAGTCGGCCCCCGCCGACTGTGTCGACGACCCTCGAGGTGCGCGAACCCGGGATGCGCCCACGGCGCAGAACGGCCAGCGGAGGACGAAGTGCGACAGCTCCGGTCTTGTCTTCTACAGGAGCAGAAGCTCGTCCGACCACGCGCTCCCAGACCGATCTCGTGCTCCGACCACAAACGTCTGACCGTGCGACTACCTGGCAGAGTGTCGGCGAGGGTCGCCACGCCAGCTCACGGTCAGTGCCCACGTCGCCGCACCGGGCAAACGAGCTGCAATTGCCGTCTGCCGGGAGCAATGCGTCTTTTGCCAGCAGGGTGCCCCAGTGGAATCCTCATGTGGCAGATTCGCCGACGACCGTCACGGCAAGTGAGCCGACTCCGGCACCCGCGGCGCAGCCCAGCAGGCTCCATCCGCCAGCAGAGCTTGTGGTTGTTCATTCAGCGGGTTCGAATCCCCTGAGCAATCCTCGTGCCACGCCGGAACAGCGACGCGCCAGACCTCAGCTCTTCCCAGAACCGTCCATCACCTGTCGCAGGTGCCAGAGGCAGCACATAGAATACGAGGTTCATTACAACTGCGCAACCTGCGGCGGCGGAGAATGGAACATTTGCCTCGACTGCTACCGATCGGGCAAGGGGTGTCAGCATTGGCTTGGCTTCGGGCACGGCGCGTGGAACAGGTGGGAGAAGATGCGCCAGCAAGGCGACGGGTCCGTCGAGAAGCCGCACATGCTCACGGCGAGCCGGTACGTGCCTCCCGCCTCGACTCCCGGCGGGGCGGACGGGAGGAAGACGCTGACGACGGACGACCCGAGAAACCGACTGGAAAGCGGAACGTTCTGCGCGCGGTGCTCGGCCTGGACGAACGACTGCTACTGGCGCTGTGACGTCTGCAACGAGGGGGACTGGGGCTTCTGCAACAACTGCGTGAACCAGGGCAAATGCTGCACGCACATGCTGCTCCCCCTGACGTACGATGGCGCGCAGGCGCACGGGATGCCGCGAGGCCCGCCATGTCCCCGGCGGCCGCCCACGGCAACCATCTACACGGGGCCCCAAGCGGCAAGCATCGGTCACTTCAAGCCACTGACGTTCCGGCCGCGATGCGACGTTTGCCAAGACGTCATACTCGCGCACCAGGTTCGCTACCACTGCTACAGTTGCACCGGCGCCTCGACACCAGACGGGCCGCCCGGCGATTACGACATCTGCTCGCCCTGCTACAGCAACCTAGTGGCAGACGGGCAGATCAGTGCCGAAAACGGGCACTCGGGCTGGAGACGGTGTCGGAACGGCCACAGGATGGCGATGGTCGGGTTCACGGAAGGCAAGATCGGCCAATGGCGCTTCGTCGAGCGCGATGTCGTGGGCGGGCGGTTCCTCCGGTCGGAACCGTACGACAAGGCCGACCGCAGTGGACAGGGCCTTCAGACGTGGTACTGGACGAGGGGCAACGAGCGGTGGGAGCGGCTGGTGACGCGGGACGTCTCGGCCACGGCGGCGGCGGCGACAGCCGAGTCTGCCTCGTCTACGCAGACGACGTTTTTCCCGCCCGACGGCGGCATGGGCCTCGCGGCCAGCGCGCGCTGGGCATGGTATCCACAGGCGGGATCTGAAGACGAGCTGCTGTTCCCCAAGGGCGCCGAGATTCGTGAGGTCGAGGACGTCAACGGGGACTGGTTCCACGGCACGTACATGGGGGCAAAGGGGCTGTTTCCAGGCCCTTATGTGCGGCTGGAGAAGGGGGGTATGATGAGATGAGTATTCTTTTTTTTTTTTTTCCTTCCTATTTTTTCAAATGATGACGAAGCAGATGTTGTTATGAGATTGCCGATGACGAACGCATAGCCTTGGGAGTTGACTTGTTTTTTTGGATAATCTATCATGTCATGAAAATGATGATGTGTATAGTCGTTGTGGGGGTTGGGTTTGTTTTCATGCGATGAATGGGATGTTGATGTTGGTGATGAACGCATGGCCTTGGAATTGCGGAGGTTTTTTTTTTTTTTAATTATGATGATGCAGATGTCAATGACGAGCGATTGCCCTTTGTTTTTTTTTTTATCAATGATGAAGGGGGTGTTGATGGCGATGATGAACGCATAGCCTTGTAATTGCGTTTTTTTTTTAAAAAAAAAAATCATATTACGTAGTAATCAAGCAGATGTCAATGGCGATAACAAACGCACAGCCTCGGTATTGCCCGTTTTGTTCCATCGCATTTTTTATCTTGTTTTGTTTTGTTTTATTTTACTATCGTTTGTTTTCCAAAAAGAGGTTGGGGGGTTGAATCACACGGAGGTGCAGTGTCTTCGTGTGAAAACCTGAACCGTCTTCCCGTGTTTGACCTCAAAAAAACACAACGCACACGACTACGATAGGGAATTAAAAAAAAACACTCTGCATCTTCTTATCAAGGACGTCATGCCTCAATCACATGCCACATGCACAAGGGAGGGGAGGGAGGAGGGGCCCTCAACGTTTTCCCCCTACCCTATCACAAAAAAAAAAAAAAAAAAAAAAAAAAGGGAGGGGGGGGGGGGGGGGGGGGGGGGGGC
>JABAEC010000006.1:82898-118126 GCA_013435705.1 Claviceps paspali | reverse complement strand
CCCCCCCCCCCCCCCCCCCCCCCCCCCCCCCCCCCCCCCCCCCCCCCCCCCCCCCCCCCCCCCCCCCCCCCCCCCCCCCCCCCCCCCCCCCCCCCCCCCCCCCCCCCCCGCCGATTGTCGCAGCCATGCAAGATTGGGATCTCTTGGCTGCGGCGCGGCGAAGCGCGGGATGTTCCCTCCTCGGAGCGAGCTTCGGGTGATGCTCTGAAAAAGAAAATAAAGTAGAGAAGACCCCCCGTGAGCATGGAAGCCAGTTTGTTGACGTTGAATCGGCAGGGGTTTCCCGGGCAAGGCTATCATCACAGGCCTGCGCGCAGACATGAAGCTTGGGGGGGCGGCCGACGTCTCCATCTGCATGTCTGACGTGAGAGACAAAAAAAAAAAAAAAACCAGAAAAATGACTTGTCCTCTGTGGTTTACACATTGTTTTCCCCCTCCCCCCCCTCCATTCCCCCAACAAGCACGCGAAATGAAAGTAAAAAAAAAAAAAGACAGGGTTCCTTCCCTATTCGGAGGATGCAAAGATAAAGATAAAAAAAACATTGGGCAACGTGCATCGGCTTTGATAAACTCAACAACTTTATGCCCTCTGGTTTTTTGTTTCGAATACATCTCTTCTATTTGGTTTGATAAGCTTGAGGGGAAAAAAAAAGGGGGGGGGGAGGGGAGTCTGCGTCTGATGTCACCTCCGTTATCCCGAGGTTGGTTTTCCGGAATGTCCTGACCGCAGCGCTCGTGATGGATGAAGATAAAATTCGGCATCATCTCTGCTCACTTTTTCTCTCTTTTTTATTCTCTTCTTTTTGTTTGTTCCCGTTTTCTTCTTCTCTTTAGGAGTGAGCACGCTTGAACGTGTTTCCTTTATGTATATATACACTGTGGGGTGGAAACTTTACTGAAAAGAAGAAAAGAGACAAAAAAAAAAAAACAAGAGAACTCGACGTGATACGTCATGGATGGGTTTGGACAGGCGCAATGCCGGTCGTTGTTGATGACGCTGTCGCGGAATGTGGTCAGGCCGGATCGCTGTGTCACTTACACGAGGCTGTGGCGGCATAGGAGCGCGAGCACTTTGAGCAGCGGTAGGATCCCTCATCCGACAGTCTCCAGCAAACACAAAACAAACTCCGTCTCTTTTCATGTCCCCCCCCTTCTTCCTCTGCTGACATTTTGCCGTTTTCTTCCTCTTCCCCTTCACGGTCTTCTTCTTCTTCCTCTTTTGCCAGAAGCACCTCGCAAGGAACGCGTCGTCATCCTCGGTTCCGGCTGGGCCGGCTACGCGGCCGCAAGAACGCTCTCGCGCTCCAGCACGGAGAGGATCCTCATCTCGCCGCGGTCTCACTTCGTCTTCACGCCCCTGCTGGCGTCCACCTCTGTCGGGACGCTCGAGTTCCGCGCGGCCGTCGAGCCCGTGCGCCGGCTCGGCCTCGACGAGTTCCACCAGGCGTGGGCGTCGAGCGTCGACTTCAAGAACAAGGTGATCCGCGTCGAGCCCAACGAGCGCGGCGACGTCGGCGCCGCCACCAACCAGCCCCAGGTGAAGGGCAGGCCGTACGAGGTGAGGTACGACAAGCTCGTCGTCGCCGTCGGGTCGTACAGCCAGACGTTCGGCATCGACGGAGTGCAGGAGCACGCCAACTTCCTGCGCGACGTGGGCGACGCGCGCGCCATCCGCCTCAAGATCCTCCAGGCCTTCGAGACGGCCAACCTGCCGACGACGGGCGACGACGAGAGGAGGCGGCTGCTCCATTTCGCCATCGTCGGGGGCGGGCCGACGGGCATCGAGTTCGCCGCCGAGCTGCACGACCTGATCCGCGACGACCTGTCGCGCATGTACCCGGAGCTCCTCGAGATATGCACCATCACCGTCTACGACGTCGCGCCCAAGGTGCTGCCCATGTTCGACTCGAGGCTGGCCGCCTACGCGACCGAGGCCTTCAAGAGGCAGGGCATCCGCGTCAAGACGAGCCACAACCTGACGCGGATCCGCCGCGAGGGCCGCACCCTCATGCTCCGCATCAAGGAGGAGCCCAACGAGGTGGGCGCCGGCATCGTCGTCTGGAGCACCGGCCTGATGCAGAACCCGCTGGTCAAGACGCTCGTCGAGACCGACGTCGACGGGCGCGGCAGCAGAATCGCAAAGGACCCCCGGACGGGCGGCATCATGACGAACGCGAAGATGCAGGTCCAGGTGTGTGCGCCTGGCGCCGCCGGCGACGAAGATGACACGGTCACGCTCGACGATGTCTACGCCGTGGGCGACTGCACCTCGGTCCAGGGGACGCGGTATCCGGCCACGGCCCAGGTCGCCTCCCAGCAGGCCGTGTATCTGAGCAAGCAGCTCAACGGCGGCGCGACGGCCTTCTCCGAGCCCTTCCGCTTCCGCAACTGGGGCGTCATGACCTACCTCGGCAGCTGGAGGGCCATCCACCAGAGCGAGACGGACCTCAAGGGCTGGGCGGCGTGGGTGCTCTGGCGGACTGCGTACCTGACGCGGAGCATGAGTCTGAAGAACAAGGTCATGATTCCAGTCTACTGGTTCGTGACATGGGCGTTTGGAAGGGACATTTCGCGGTTTTAGCTGACGACGAACGCGTTTGTGTGCGTGCGTGTTGGAGCACGTCGGCGTTGGGTAGACGGAGACAGACTTTGTCGATGGCGTTGAGGGATCAAGATTGCAAACAATTTATTTTAGTCGGCATCATCGACTTGTGGCTTTTGTGCGACATGTTCAATAGAGCGTCAAGGTTGACTGTTGAACCATGTGTGGTTTTTTTTTTGTGTGTGTGTGTGTGTGTGTGTGTGTGTGTGTGTGTGTGTGTGTGTGTGTGCATCCATGAAACGAAAAGGAAATAAGCAACGTAAAAAGCGTTGAAGAACAACAAGTTCCGCGGAGGTGTGCGTGTATGACAGACAAAAGATGTGAAGCGACCATATAGGCAAAAGTTTAGTCGAGCCGGGAATCGAACCCGGATCTGATCCGATCGCTGAGATGTGAAGGATCCGTGATAACCACTACACTACTCAACCGTCTTTGACGTTGTTTGTTGTAAGAAACTCAATTATTTCGTACTATATCCAGCAAATTCTGGTGCGGCTCATCAAGATTAATCTTGGTATTGGTTCATGCACATTGTTCATGAGACTTTTTACTTCTGCATCCTTTTTTCCATCACAGCAACCACCCCTCCTCCTATGAAGCCTTCTCGCCTAGCAGAAGCTATTATCTTACATTCGTCTTCCCCTTCCAAGACGGCGCAGATGCGAGAGAAAGGTCCCAGGTCCTCGAGGGAGTCCCAAGCGACACATGCAGAAGTCATCACTGTAGTCGGTCATGGGTCGGCAAGAGTTGCCTTCCGCCTCGCTTCCGTGCGCGTCGACTTTCGCATCACCGGCATCCTGAAAGACGGGCTCGCCGTCATGCGAGGAAGGATGATGCTACGTTAATCGAATGCCCGTCAGTCAGCCAAGGATCGGCCACACAATGCCGACGTATAAGATAAAGTGTATCACTACGTACATACTACTACTACTACTACTACTACTACTACTACTAGTAGTAGTAGTAGTAGTAATAGTAGTATACACATAAAACAGGAAGCCCGCAGCAGAGGAACACGCCGTGCCGTCCCACACCGCCCACACTACCACACCCACACACACCACACACACCACACACACCACACACACCACACACACCACACACACCACCAAGTTCACACACTCCATCAAGCTCCGTCGGCGTTTCACCTCTATGGAACAACTCAACTCATGCACCCTCACGCAGCAGCACGCGGGGTCGGTGGGTCTGTCCGCCTCGCCAATCATGACACATCGGACCCAATGGACGTCTCGGAAGTCGTCCTGTCCTGGGGTGGGCGCATCCACGACCGCCTTCCCACGACAGGGAGCAGGAAAGAAGGAAAGACAGGCAGGCACCGACCGAAGTTCCTTCCCCCTGACCGCCCCCCCCTGACCCCCAGCCACTCGAATTTACGCCCGACGCGCCCCTCGTTGTTGGTCGCACCTTCCCGCCGCCGCATGTTGCTTCCTGCTGCTGCAACGGCAAAACCAAAACCCCCCAGCCAGGGCCCTGCGTCAAATCCAACCTGCCATCGGTTGCGCGTCGCATGTCTCCAAGAGGTCCCAGATCCAGCCCGCTGATCCCTTGACGACTCTGTTTTGGAACGGGGGATTTGAAGACAAAACAAAACAAAAAAAAACAAAGAACAACGAGCGCCTCTTTCAATTTTCCCCAACACCCAATCCCAGGACAGAGAGAAGAGAGAGAAGAGAGAGAAGAGAGAGAAAGAGAGAAAGACAGAGAGCGGGGTAAGACCTCGCGACGCGCGCCAGGACCAAGCAAACAAGATCAAAGAAACACACACACAGAGACACACAGACACAGGTACAATGGGCTTTCTCCCCGACGGCCTGCAGGTCGGCCCCACGGGCTTCTCGCGCCCCAAGCACCGCCGCGACAGCTCCCGTCCGCGCAAGAAGCACGCCCGCTCCCGCTCGCGATCCAGCTCGCACACCCGCGGCGGCGCCGCATCGTCCATCGCCGGCGCCCTCCTCGGCGGCCTCACCGGCGAGAGCCACGGCCACGGCCATGGCAGACACGCCTCCTCGTCGGCATCGCTGTTCGGCCTAGGCAACACAAACACCAGCCGGTCGAGCTTCTTCAACTTCGGGAGTACGCCCCCCCCCTCCCTCTTCCTCCCCTCGTCCATGTAAACCCCGCGACTGACCTATCCAGACCGATCATCATACTACAAGCGCTCCCCCCGCCAGAGCTTCATGCAAAAGACATACAAGCGCCTCAAGCGCCTCATAAGAGACCTAGTTCACTACGCCAAGCGCTACCCCTGGAAGGTCTTCTTCCTCGTCGTCATGCCCCTCGTCACCACGGGCGTCCTGGGCGGCCTGCTCGCCCGTTTCGGCCTGCGCATCCCGCCCTCGCTGGAGCGTCTCATAGGCGTGGCTTCGCGCGCCGCGACCGGCGACTCCATCGGCCTGGTCGGCGACGCGGTGCGCTTCGCCGGCGACTTGGGCGGCGCCGCCCGCGCCCCGAGGTACTCGTCGTGGGACGCCCGTCGCCCCCCCGTCCAGCAGCGCTCCTATCACTACCACCGGGGCGGCTACGACGGCTACGCCCCCCGACGCCCCGTGAGTCGACCGCCTAGCAGTGCCGCCAGCTACTCTGGCTACAACGTCAACAGTGGTTCCGGCGGCTACGGCGGCTACGGCGGCTACGGATACGACAGCGGATGGGGTAACGCTGTCGCCGACATGGCCAGAAAGTTGTTTTAATACTAAGAGAAATCAACTTCCCTTTCGTCGCAGAACAAAAGGCACACAGACACACACACACAAATATATATATCACCCTTTTCTCTTCCTTCTTTTCTTCTCTCATGATTTCTTCCTTCTTCCACTTCGTTATGAGCTCTCTTGTGCGAATCTGCATCGTTCATTCATTGCCGGCACAGCCGGCACACCACGGCGTTTTTTTGGCATTTTTTTTTGGCATTTATTTGCAAAAGGGGGCGGGGAGGGATTTGTTAGTGCTGCATGGGTATCAGCAGTGCTTCGTCTTGCTAGTCACTTTAATTCTATCCAATTTTGATCTCAAATTGAAAATATTGCGAGTTTTATTCGTCAACGTCCTCTATCAGCCAATAACCATCATTCAGTGTATTCACCACCACACTGTCCACCTAACCCACCCACTCCCGTTTTTTTTCCTTTTTCATTTTACCAAAAAAAATTCATTGTAGAAACCCTCTCTCAACAAAGTCACTATGCCCGCCACCTCACGCAATGCAACCATGTCCAATAAACAGATTAAAAAAAAAAAAAGGTTTGAAAAACCAAAACCGCCCCACCCGCCTGCCTTTGCCGTCAAAGGTCAATTGCACCACGACCATGTTCCCAAAACCCGTCCGGCTCTCACCAGACGGAAGAAAAAAATACATACAGCAACGAGACACTATACACATGCTCAAGAGTAACAAATGTTCGTGCAAATGACACATCAAACGCCAGATTCCCTCAGATATACATAGTCCTACGGTCGCAGGGTCTTGTCCCGTCGGCCGACATCATCTTTTGACACTTCTTGTATGAGAAGGCGATGGCCAAGGTCCATCAAAGGCTTCAATAGGAAAATCTTCTTCTCCCCCAGACGCACATGTGGATCATCTGAGAGATGAAGCACTGCATGACTGTCCGTATACATTCATGAAGAGCGTTTTTTTTTGGTGGACTGGATTTCTCCATTTCCATTTCTCCTTCTTTTGTCTGCTTCTGTTTCGAAACAACCTCTTATGCCACCTTTCGTGCCCATTTTTTCGTGCAGAAGCCTGGATAGGATGCTGGAGAGCTGCCTTGGTCCTAGAGAGAGGGAGAAAGAGAAAGAGGGAGAGAGAGAAAGAGGCTTGCGAAACTTTCATTGTGGCTTCCTCTCAAGACATTCCACATTGTCTTGGGCTGGGTTGTTTTCTTTGTTTGCTTTCCAAAATTGCATCATACGACCGAGTCGCTTCGTCTTGCTACTTTTGGACCGACTTCTCATTGCCTCACTTTCGTTATCCAACGTCACCTCCATGGACAGCTTGCTACGTTCTCCGTGAGAACTGCTAATCAGCCGACTGAGAGACACCAAACTCGACCGTCGACGTCCAAACGCGGCAGACGACATCGACATTGGGCGTTCTGCGCGTAGACTCGGCTGGGACATACGGGCGATAGGTATGAAGGTGCTCTCTCGTGTCATTGTTGAAGTGCTGGACGTGATTGATGGAGCGTCATAGTCAACGGATATTCGCAGTTCCGGACCAGGCTCACCGCTCATAAGCAAGGAACGAAAGCTGTTTTCATCATTCACTGATGACGGTGCTGTGGAAATCCGCTGTACATCAATCGACAAGGGCGAGTGCGGGGAGGTGTGAGACGACGTGTGGCTCATCGAATGAGGACTGAGGGGGGCGGCCATGGCGTTGTCCGACAACACTAATTGATTCGTCTCGATTGTCGTTTCTTCACTCTGAACTGGCAGCAGCCTGGGGGATGAGGAGGCAGAGTAATTGGATTGCTTGACCGGTGGGCCGCAAAAGACGGAGACATCCTGCAAGATGATGGAAGGCGTCTCTTCGACCATGACCACTTCGTGCGGCAACGTCGTCTTCAAACAGTCGGCATCCATCACATGCGTCGCCGACGCACCGTCGGAACTTGTTGTTCCACAGCTGGGCCTACGAGAATCGTTTGCTGATGGCACGGGAGCGCTCACAACGGATTCGTTAGCCGGTTCTGTGGCCAGATTTGTCTTGGTCGTCGCAGGTGGTGTCAGCTCCCCATCAGAATCATCAGCCTTCTCGCCGTCGAACTCGCTTGAATCGAGGTTGGATTGCGTCGACTGGGTTTCCCCGTCATCCTCTTCATCCTCCTCAAACACATCTGCCATGGTGGAACTGCTCCCAAATCGGTTGATGCCCGTACGCCCACATTCGAAAGGGGGGAGATTCGGCGCAGACTCTGCGCGACGGTGATAGTGCATGCCAGGGCCACTGAAGCCTTTCATGCCCTGAGCGCTATGCAAGCGTCGCTTTCCGATATTAACCGCAGCTCGTTGTGCCGCATCCCACTCAGCGTTGCGAGGCAATGGGGTATTGAAAGGGCCGAGAGCCGCATCCAAGTCAATCACGGGGCACCCGAAATCTTCATCAGACCGCCGCCGCCTGGGAGGAGCAGGAGAGTCCTCTGCAGACCGAGATTCTGTGACGAGGACAGTGGGTGTGATCAGAAGTGTCTCGGTTTCAGGGGTAGCCTGAGCCGGTTTGGTCCCGTGTCCCTCCTCTTCCTCCTCCTCCTCCTCCTTCTCCTCCTCCTCTTCCTCGTCATCATCATCCACGACAATCGCTGGGGCGGGAGGAGTCGGCGGGCGAACTGCGAGCATTTTGGACCGCTTCCTGTTGCTCCGGAGAGGAAGTATCGCGCCAGCCCATCCTTTGACCCGTTTCTTCTTGCTAATCTTTTCCCGCTCTGTTTTGGTGTCACTGGAGTCATACACCCCAGCCTCATCGTCACCAAAAAGGGATCCATGATCCGACGAGGAGCCTCTGTTTGCAGACTTGTTCATAGATTCTGAAGAGCTTGAGCTGAATGAACATTGTTGTCTCGAGACTGGCGTGGGCGCAAGGAAGGGTTCTAGGCTGAAGAGAGACCATCTTTTGGGCGTCTTCGGAGGACCTGGATCCAATGGTCCGGGAGAGTCCGGCGTGACGTTGTCCAGCAAGGTATTGATAGAATTTCGTCGTCTGGGCGATGCGTTTCCTGCGGGCGTCATATTACAAGCGGCGGCTCTGTGCTCCAGAATGGCACCTGCGGTGCTTGGTCTGAAGTCGACCGTCTCGAATGTAGGACTTCGTGCAAGTAACGCTGGATTGTCACGATCTACAGGTGATGTAGCTGGCAGGGACACAATGGACGACATGCTTCCAGAAACGGTGTGACCAGGGCGAGCAGTCGTTGTGCTTGAAGTATCGCTCGAGACCAGAGACAGCGGGCGAGGGATGAACTCTAGCGTGTCCGAGAAACCTACGCGAGCACGGCCAGATTTTAACTGCCTCGATCTTAGTTCGCTCCCCCGTGGCGAGTCCGGAACCAGAAATGAGTCATCCGTGGTACTGCTTTCTTCCGTATAGTCCAGGTCCTGGATGGGTGCATCGTTGGCCAAGAGCTGGGGCAGCGGACAAGTCTGATCATCAAGGGGCGGAAGTGTGCTTTCAGACAGCCTAAAGGGTGTCGGGGTGTTCGGAGCACTGTTTCCCTTTTGGGTCAGGAAGTCGGGTTGTGGATAAAGAAAAGGCATGTCGTTGATCGATATTGCACCAGACACCCCACGGCGGTGGCCTATGCGTGACATTGGTGGATGTAGGGTCGAGGAGAGAAGGCCACTATCTGACTTGGTCGGGCTTGTGCTCATTATAGCGATCGAGTTGCCATCACGAATGTTACCACCGACGAACTCGCTGCCGCCTCGTCGATGTCCATGACCGGTAGGCCGCACCGGTGATGAGACGGGCCTCGATGAGTTTGGTGTGACGGGGGGGCTCAGAACGGACTGGACAGCGGAGGAATCCGAGGTTGAGGAAATTGAGGCTCCCGGATTGAACGAAAACTGGGGGAGTGCCGCTGTTCGAGCTTCACATCCCGAATCTGCAGTTTGCGATGCACTGTGAGGTCGACTTTGTTGAATGTCTGCCACCGACATTGGCCTTCGCCGCGGTCTCGTAGTCGGCGAACATATTGGGTATGGGGTCGTAGGAAACGCACTGGGCGTGTTCGGTGGACATCGACCAGCTGAAGATTCTTTGCCGTGGTTCGATATCGGGATACGCGCATCTCGATTCATTTCGCGAGTGTGATCGGACGGTCGACCGAAGGCATAGGAGGGTGAGAGAGAGGCCATGGCGTCGGCTGCGCACCGGATGTCGTGGGAGGTTGCCATCTCGTCCGCCGGCCGCGGTGCGGCAACAAAACTTATCGAACAACTTAAGGGCCGAATTTGATCATAGGATGAAGTGAATTCGATTGGCGGCAGCCACACAGACGTCGCAGAAGTCGGGCTGCCAACCGAAAGAGACGAGAGAATGAGAAATAATCGATACAACGGCGAGAATCTGAGCAAGAGAAGAGAGAAACTGAAATTCCCACTAAGAACTGCGAAGGGACTCCGCCGTCAGCACACCTTGATTTCAATGCTGAAAGAGGAGCACACGGCGTATATGTCTGATTCGCTGTGCCAAATCAATGGACATTTACGGCAAAAGGTGGAGGATGCGCCGAATAACAAACCTACTGGTAAGAAGAATACAAATGCAAAAGCGCTTAAAACCGAGGGCAAAAAGCCAAGGAAGAAGAAAAAATCAAGACGACAAATGAGTGGACGTACAAGACCAGCGACTGCTCTCACAGAGAAGTGCGACTGGAATTGCACCAAAACGACAATGACAATCGTGCGTGAGGCACACGGAAGAGAGCCACCGGACGACGAAGATGCAAAAGTTGGAGGAAGGCTTGTTGAGTGAGAGAAACGAAACGGGGAGGGGGGGAGAGGCCCGCTAGACAGGGAAAGAGCGAGATTGGCCCAGTATGGCTGCACGACAGATGGGCATGGTGTGGAGCAAGGGGGGTGGGGTGGCAGGCGGGGGGGGGTGGCAGGCGGGGGGGGGGGCGTTTGGCGAGCACAGGGAAGCGGAAAGGGCAGGGGGGGCCAGACACACAAGGCGAGAAAGTGCAGTTCGGCCGTCCGGTCCTGCCTCGACAAGTTGCACGGTACCGCTGTGCCCAAAGTGGACTTGGGAAGGACCACGCTGGTACTGGTGTACTGGTGCCTGGCATGATGGCATCTGGGCGCGCATGTTCCAGATGCTGCTCGACCCTCGATTTCGACGGCGCCCGCCGGCCAGTGGCTGGTGCGCACCAACCTGCAGGCATCGTTGCTAGGCAGGTGAAGGATGCGTCCAGCACGACACGACACGACACGACACAACACGACACGACACGCACCTGCTACTGCTGCTTCAACTGCCGCCAGACTGTTGAGGCTCCCGCGGCTGGCGACAGCTTCGGCCTCTGCACCTTGCACTACTAGTATATGTTATGTGTGCACCGCTGGCTGGGCCAATGTGGAAGCACGAAGCTGTCGTTGGCTGGTCAGATGACTGCCTGCTTCTCTCCTGCCCTCCTCTCTCCTCCTCTCTCCTGCCCTCCTCCCTCCTCTCTTTTCCTCCTCTCTTCCCCTCCTCCCTCCATATATCCTTTCTTCCCTTTGTCCACCCATCCCTGTGTTACGTCCCGCATGCTCTGGATACCCCGTTCTAGATGTCGCCTTGCAACACGCTCAAAGGTACATATGTCTTCTCATTCACCGACGTGGCACTTTTGGAGTATAGTCTTATGGGGCTCAGGGTTAACGGCCCTGATTTGTTCTAATTTTGCTTTTTTTTTTGAAGGGGGAGTGGAGTGGAGTGGAGGGGGGGGGGGGGCGACAACGTGGATCCTTAAGCAACGGAGCATCTTGCTGACAGCCTGATAGATGGCAAGTCGGTAGGAGTTAGGAGGAAGGAAGCAGGTAGGAACCCGGTAGGTTACTGACTTTGAGCCCTGACTTCGAGCCCGGCCTTCGTTCATGCACGCAGGGATGCCCACGAAATTGCGGCTGGAGCGACCAACGATCCGCTCCCAAGAGATTCCTATCGTGGCAAATTTGAGTTTTTATACGAATAACGTCATTCGCCATTTCATCATGATGGTTTGACTTGATGAGCCCTGCCAACGTTCTGTTGAGCTGCGCGGCGGCTACTTGCATCAGAAGTTGCAACGTTGGCAACGCACAAGCAACATGAGCCATGCCGACTTTAGAGCCTCCTCAGACAGCCTCGCATCACGACCTGCTTGCTGGTACATAATCACGCCTGCTTGACCGACTGTCTCATGCCATGTCATTCGCTGATGATAAAAGTTTGTACAACATCCTCACTTCAACTACTCTGGTTCCGAGTGTGGCAACTGCCATGTTGTTAGCATAGCAAACCCTCTCTAGAAATATGTCACGTTACGCGCGAATGGGGCATTGCCTTGCAGATTTGCCCTTAACATGCCCTAAGTTGATATTAGCTTCATGCACCACGCTGAGATCGATAGGGCTGGATCGAGCGAGACATGAATCGAGGTAATGAACCCTTCCCCTTTCCCCTTACCCTTTGTTATGTCGAGGACTCGGGTGAGATGGAAGACATGGCGTCCCGTAGATACATTATCGAAAAAGAGAGAAAAGGTAGATGGTGCGTTAGCGTCTATTGCCTTCAAGACGCTCCGTCCTTGACATCTCTCACTCCGGTATAGACGCCGTTCAACAACTCTAAAGGCAGAGGAAGAGGAAGAGATGTTATTTTTTTTTTCGTAAACCCAACGGGCTAAAAAGACAGCATTGTGTGGACATGCGCTTGATTGATCCAAGTTACCCTCTGCCTCTCTCTCCCTCTCCTTTGACCTAACACACCGTCCGCATGACGCAACTTTTCTGGCCCAGGACAGAAGCAATAGTCGCAGTTTTTTTGTTCCATTTTCCCTTTCCGTTATTGGTTGACACAAATCTGACATCACTCTTTCCTGAGATAACGTTGACGCCTCCTTCGATGTGTTTCAACATGTATCGCTCGTCCCACCACGATGAGAACCGCTGCTGCAGAAACAACAACGATCAGGGCCAGTGTTGTTGGGCCGAGGACAGTGATGGCGCCAGGGGGCAAGAATTCAACGCTATATCGTAAGACATACAGGTGCGACGTGTGTCTACGCATGCAAGCTGTCATCATGCCTGTCCTATGCGCTACGCCGACTCTGTGGACAGCGGCAGATGGGCTGCTTTTTGAGCAAACACGGACTTGTCGGACTGCTGCTCAGGCCCGGTGCGACTCCAACATGAAGATCGTGTTCGAATTGAGTTCTGCTCTGGGGAGTGGTGATAATACGAGTGACGCCAGGTTGTCTACAAGCAGGGGCATCTTCGCTTAACCTAGGAAGCCCTTGATAAAAAACGAACTAGACAATATTGACCAGTCGGATCTCAAACGGACAGAGCACAACCTCTATTCTATCCTTTTGAAAAAAAAAAGGATGAAAAAAAGAAAGCGGAAAAGGGAAGAAAGAGATGCGGAGGGCAAGACAAACAACGTCATCGCCAATCATTCAATCTCCGAGTTATCATTTGCAGTTACATTTGTGTTGTCAATGGTTAAGCTGTGCAGCTTGCCAAGAAACCAACTTTCACAAGGACCCACGACGACGACCGTCTTCTCAAACCGGAAGTACGAATTCTTCCGGTCCTTGCCCACGAGGAGATGTGCGACCGACGCCCTCTGGTTTGTCTCTCTACTACTTGGCACCCACTTTGGAATCCGGCCATGCTCCTCTAGTCTTAAGCTCCCAGGGACGAAGGTGCTGTCTTTCGATGGAATGATGAATGCCATGTGTTGTGATGTGTACTCATTAGGGCAGGTAACCGGAGCACATGCGTACTTGCATTGTGCTGCGTGCATGAATGACAGAAATACCCCGACCTTCCAGACGCTAACCCCCCCTTGCGTGGAATTAGATCCAAGACAACGCGTCGCAACGTAAGATTAGGAGACCTCGGGTAGGAAACACTAACTGACGCGGCGGCCCATCTCACCATCGTCATCTCCCTTGCATCATTCCCATTGCCATTTACTTCCGGACCCGCGAATAGAGTATGATGCACGCCCCAGTCACTACGACGTCGAGTCGTGCCGGCCTCCCCCCCCGTCTTTCCCCTCCCTTTTTTTTTCTTTTGTCTTTTTGTCTTTTTTCTTTTTCAATGGATCAAACCAGTGTCAACACAAGGTTTCAATAGTCTGCCATTTTGCACTTGATCGCGCATTAGATCAGGAGTAAAATTGCGCCGAAAAGGCCGCGAGGCTTCTGCTCACGAGTTTGCTGTTCAAACTCCTATTGGCGGATATCACGTCGCTTCAAAAGGATACTACATAGTAGTAGCTGTGCATCACGATCGGCTTAGTAAGGAGGGCAGGTAGTAGGTAGACTTTTTATTTGACCGTGAACTCATATCAATTGCCGGGTGAAATACAGAGCTCATGCGAGGACATTCACGAATCGTCGTCGTCTCATTCGATTTTATGAACCGGGAGCTGCTGACCAACAAGTTGTCTTGGCGCATCTTTTTTTTCTTTTGCAAAAGTTCCTTTCCCCGTCTAGGCCTAGCAGGGGTAGCAAGAACACAGCCACAAAAAGAAAGAAACAAGCCACAATTGCTGGTGTGATACGAAGCTGTGCTCCCCAATCTGGGCAGCCATGATTGGGAACGGAACGGAACGGAACATTGCCATGTTGTGTTGAGAAACGGCTGGGAAAAAGTGACAAAAGACCCTGGATCTCTCTGCGCGCTCCGCCACAGTTCTTCTCCAGACGCGGGGGATGGATTGCTCAGCGGCTCAGTGCACACATTGGGGGGGCCCATTGAGACCTTGGCCTTGACCGCCCCAATATGCTAGAATTGCATGGCAGAAAAAAAAACCGGGTGGCATTTCTCTTTGCGCCGCAGAGTGCGAGAGTTATCTCAATACAACGAAGCAACCGCATACCACAGGCACAATGTCCGACGACAAAATCTCCACCCCCGTCCCCACGGGCGGCCAAGAGAACACTTCGAAGCCCTTGGGCATGCGCAAGAATGGTACATGCTTACCCGGTTCTCGTTTCCCAGTTGCGCGAAAGAAAGGCTCTGACACGTCGGCGCAGGCAAGCAGTGGCACGAGCCGAAGAAGGCCTTTCGCCCAACGAAAGGCCTGACGTCCTACGAGAGAAGAACAAAGGAGAGAGCCGCTATGATGCAGATGAAAGCCAAGGAGAAGGAAATGAAGGAGGAGAAGGAGCAGGCGAGAAAGGTGAGCCCTGGGTCATCAATACCTGACACAACGGAGGAGGGCAATGGAAACTGACGCGCGACAAATCTTCTCTCTCGATTCCGATGTTCCCAGGAGAAAATCGACAAGATTCGTGAAAAACGTGCCAAGAAGGAAGAGAGGGAGCGATATGAGAAGATGGCCGAGACGATGCATCGCAAGAGGGTCGAGAGGCTGAAGAGGAAGGAAAAGCGCAACAAGCTCATCAATTCATGAGCGCGACGAGGCCTTTCGGCGCGGCGCCGTCCTCTCTTTATGTCTTTGTTAAAAAAAAAGGCTTGACGACGAAAAGTGGCTACCCCCCTCCCCGCGATGACAGACAACGCCTTGCCTCCGGTCCGCTCATCTTCTGCGGGCATTGCTTGTCACGTCCAACCGTGACTTCTCGGATCGCCGTGGGGCTTGATCAGATCAGGGCCAACTGGGTGCTGATCGGGATGAAAATGGGTTCAAATGCCGCTGCGAAATGACGAACCTATTCCTCCATGAGAAACGAGAGCAACACCACCGGACTGCGGACTGCGGGAGGAATTGCGAAAACTTTGGTTGACGAGGTTGGAGTTTGGGCGTATGGCTTGGCATTTTTGCAACGGATCCTCTTATTCTTCTTTTTATTTGAAAAAAAAAACCCCCCCGATCGAAAATTGGTTTACCATATGTGTCGAGAGAATCTTCTTGCTGTGAGCAATGCGCCACTGCCATGTGTTGTAAACCTCGAACTGAGCGAACTGAGGCCACAATGCCCAGCTGTTCGAAAGATAAGCCTTAGTAAGCTAGCAGCAGCATGTGAACTTGTGATTTGTGAGTGAATTTCGCCAAACTTTCCGCCAAGGTCCAGACCCCCCCCCCCCCCCCCCCCAATCCCCAATCCCCAATCCCCATGTGGCTTGTGAACACGGGGTGGATCAGACCACTTGCTTCTCCTTGCCAGGTCAGGTCTTCGACGAATGAAATGCCGACCGACTTGTTTCCATACACTTTGCCCATCTTCTTCCTCGTTGTGATACCTCGCGTTTTTGGACGGCCGCCTGCGTCACCGATGATCCGGTAGGGTGCTGCGTCGTACAAGGTGATGCGGTTGCGGCGGGACGCATACGAGACAACATGTCCGTCCTCAACGGCACGGGCGCCGCCGCAAAGCAGCCGTCGCCGCCATCTCGACCGGGCAGCCACCACCAGATCAAGAGGTCCCTGACGGACCTTGCCTCGCCGAGCAAGTTCCACCGTCGGCCATACTTGCTCAGGAGACAAAACAGCCAGCAGGAGGATCGGGAAAGGCCGCCTCTCCTCCCCGTGTTGCCGGCGATGCCGGCCGCTCACGTGCAGAACTCGGCCGAATCTGCTGCGTCCACCGGACCGGGTTCTCTCATGCCCACCCGCGAAAGCCGGCAGGCACAGGCAGGCAATTCGGCGCTGAACACCGCGCCCGAGGATGATGGCGGACTCGCAGAGCCAAGACGAGATAGGGAGGCGGGGCTTCTGTTGGAGCGGGAGCAGGCCTCTCTGCGGACAGAGTACGTATTTCCTTTGCTATTGTCCTATGCATTGACCACTAAAAGAAAAAGAAAAAAAAGAGAACAAAAAAAAGAAATTATAGAGTCGGAACTGATGTTTGATAAATTTATTCAAAAAAAAAAAAAATAGTGGATTAAAGCAATCGCTCAAGGATCTGAATTCGCTGTCGACTGCCATGACCAAACGACTGGATGACACGTACTATTCCGTCCTGGAAAGAATGAGCAATCTGCAGAACACGGTGGCAGCGCTACGGGACCTGGCGCAGAGCTCCCACGACATCTGCGAGACCTTTGACCGGGACGCCCGCGATCTAGAGAGCGACATCATCCGTCAGCTCAGCGCGGCAGGTCAATTCGAGGACAAGCAGAGGAGGATAGCCGCGCTGCAGAAGCGCATGTACGAGGCGCGCGACAGGATAGCCGCCCTCGCTTCGCGGGTCGATGCCGTACAGAACTCCGTGGAGAGGTGGGAGGAGGCCGATATGCGGTGGCAGGAAAAGACCCGCAAGAGGCTCAAGATCATATGGTCTGCCACCACCGTCTTGACGCTGATCGTGATTGCCTTTGTGATAGGTATGAACTTTGCCAGCAGGAGTCGGGACTGGAACCTCCCCGAGGAGCCGGACGTGGCCACGAGCCCGAATATTCCGCCGTGGTTGGACTCTCGACGGAACGAGAGCTGTGAGGGTGGAGAGGAGGAGTCAGAGTCGGGGAGGGCCTTGCCGAGGAAGGCGCCTCTCCATGATGCGGAGGAGTTGCATGCGTTTGACGAGCTTTGAGGAAGCCTTTTGCTCGACTTGCATCCTCGTCCTCCCTTGAGGCGGCATCCTCGTGGATTTACAGAAACCCGGGATTCGAAGCCATCATTAATCTACCGCAGTCGCGAAAAAAAATAATAATACCCTTTGTCATTGGAATTCGCAGCGTCTTTTTCAAGATGTATATATTAGGCAGCTTGCCGAAAGTGTTTCAATGGGACTTGTCTTTCGGTTGGAAATAGTCACACTTTCTCCTTTGTTTATTGAATAATGCAGTATGCTGCTTCATACAGCCAAGGTGAAGACATGATCTGGTTCCCAATTTACATTTAGGCTTCAACTCATCCTAAATCGTTCTACGTCTGTATATTGTCTCTTTTATACCCTCACATGATATCGGCTTGGCCGCTTCTTATCATTCTCCTCGCGTCCCGTCCCGTTGACGCAAGCCGCAGATGATAAATAACCAGAGGATGGAAACCCCCCGAGTGCACACGAGATTCCACTCACGCAAACCCCCAAATCATGTCTGACTCGGCATTTCGGACACGTGCGGGCTACACAGCTGTCATCATCGCTGACTGACAACGGCATACCAAGAGTACGGCAGCTCCGAGCGTTGGCTGCCCCGTGTTACGGACGTAGAAATGAGCCAGCCTGGCCCGAGCGAGCTTCTCCACCGAGCATGTATATATTCTTTTTTTTAAGTCTGGTCGCGTGATGTTGTTCTCCTGCGTATTTTACACAGCCGCGCGACGCGACGTATCTTTATATAAGCATACCCCCCCCCCCCCCCCCCTTCCCCTTCACCTTTTATCTCCTGTATCCGTATTTGGGGAAAAGAGAAGGGGAAACAGGAAGGGAGGGTGGAGGGGGAGGGGGGGTAATGGTTCATGCAACGAGACGGGGATTCCATGTTTCACAATGAACCGGGACTTGATTGGACTGGCGATTCTTGGTCCGGGCTCGTCTATCAGAAGGAGGATTTCCCCTGGAATTTTGGAGGGGAAAAAAATAAAAAAGGAACTAATTATACTGTTGGGAGGGGGGAGGGTTACGGGGGAGCAGAGCCGAAGTCCGAGAGGATGTGATCCCGAATACGATAGAGAAAAAAAAACCAGAGTGCAAATACTTGCTACGTAGTCGTAGTAGTATTTACTACGTAGTAATGTCGGCAAGAAGGGGGTATCTGTGGGGGGGCTCTCTCCCCGAACAAAATGTCGCGTCAGGATGCACCTTTCCCTGGTTTCTGCGGGGGGGGGGGGGGGGGGTAACTGTGGACTCGTTGGATGGCGAATGCCGATTATTGCAAGGTGGAAACGACATGATGTTGGATGTTTTTTTTTTTTTTTTTTTTTGGTGACGGAGACAGAAAACTTCCGGGCTGTGGGCTGCTTATTGTGCATGTGTTGTGTGCATCGGGATCGGAACGAGGTGCCCACCGTGCTTCTGAGGAGAGCTTTGCTTGCGCTTGCCTTGACTCTTCACAGTGGGTCAAGATTTTCCCAGGGAAAGGGCTGGATTTGGATTGGCCTTTTACAGCTTCTCAAATAGGTACTACGTACCAGTAGTAGTAGAATAACAAGGAACCGTGACTTGCGCTGCTGCGCCACTCCATCCGTGTGGCTTGGCATGCACCGTGTCCTCAACACTCCTTGGCAATCGAGGTACGAAGGTGGTCCGGCGGTTCACGAGACAGCTGTCAGGTCTGCTCGGCCAATTATCCATCCGCCCACCGCCGAGGTGCAGTGAGGGGTTGATGCTGACTGAGGCTGTGTGGCCTCGTCCCTCGTCGTCGTCATATGAGGGTTGCTGAACAAAGAAGCCAAAAGATGCTCTTCTGCCCGATGATGCTATATACCATATAATAACTCCTCGCGCGCCGCCACAAAAAAAAAAAAAACCTTGCAACAGTCCACTTTGGTTCTGGTTGTTGATGAACCAACGCACGGAAGCGACTGCCCTGCGCCACTCGTTAGTACTCGACAGAGCTCTGTGCTCCGCCACAACAACCTTGGGCGAGCTTGCTTTGCTCAGCTTGCTGTCCTTCGTCCGTCAACCATCCGTTATTCGGCCAGCCGTCTCAAACCTCTCGTCTGTTTCCGTAAAGCTGGCTTTCCGGGTAGAAGGAGATCTTTAGAATCGCAGAAGATTCCAACAAACGGGGTCCCGCCGGCGCCTGGCCACCTTGAACGCGTGTTCAGAAGTTGGATACTCGAATCGCGCCCGACATCATCGGCATGGCTCAAGACAGCGATATCGGCGCCGCAGGAAGAGCAGAAGCGCCAGCTCAGCATCCAGCTGTCTCGGGAAATAGCAAAGAAGTGCCCATTCGTTCCGCTCGTTCCGGCTCAATTCTCCCTCCTGGGCAGATGTTGACGGGGAAACAGGAACATTGTACGTAGCTTGTCCGTAATCTTGCCTTGGGCCAGCCTGCCAACAAGCAGTACAAGCCAGGCCAAAGGGAAATAAAGTAAAAGAGCGACACATATACTAACGCAAGCATCTGAGCCAGACCTTAAGCGCGAGTTGATCTCGAAGCAGGCCCGATGGGAAATCAATGAGCTAAACTCTCCCACCGCTCTCCAACGATTCGGCGCGCCGTTCCGCTCCGACCACGGCGAAGTTTCCCCACGAGAGTCTGAGCTACCGATACTTCGGTACATCTTTGTCCATCATGTTCGGGATTTTCCTTTTCTTGATAAGGCAAAGGAGAAGGAGTTCTGGCAGGACAAGTTACAAGTTGTACGTATTGGAGTTGTCCCCCCCCCCCCTCCCCTCCTGTGGTCCCCCCGAGCCCGTTCTTTGAGGTTTTTTCTTTTTCTTTCAAACTAAACGCGTCCACTCTCTCCGCTCAGTTCTTGGAGTCCTTTGCAGGAAAACGTGTCTCGTCTTCCGAAGACCGGCTGGAGGAAACGAAGCGAAGGAAGCTTGCCATCAAGGCTCAAAAACTTGTCGAGCTGATGATGGTGTCCGGCATTGGCACTTCTTCAGGATTCGAGGAGCGTATTCGATTCTCTGAGATTGACATCGTGGACAGCAATGCGATCGACACCGGAGTCATGCACACCATTCCCGAAGGTAATTACATCAATGGATGGGACGTCAATGTGGCAGGCGTTCGCGTTATTTCTGTCAAACGCAACATCAGACAACACAAACACGCCGAATTTCTGCTCCGTATCAAGCGGAAGGGCGAGTTGGAACACTTCGTCGGACGACGGTATGGCGACTTTGCCAAGCTCCATAAGAGGTTGAGAACCGAGCTGCCTGGCCGAATCCTGCCTCCGCTGCCCAAGAAGAACAAGTCTAGCACGACAACGTCAAGATTATGGACTAGCTGGAACAATGCAGACGACTCCGATGCATCCTCTTCAATGTCGGTATCCACCCGGATGACTGGCGCATCGCGGCCACATCCAGCCGGCGTTCCGTCATTGTTGTCTCCAACTACACCAAGTACGTTATCTGTACCCACCCGATTTGGCAATTGACTCTCTAACGTGCGTGCGTTCAAGGAGACAGAGCAGGATCAGCTCGATCAGTCCGATCAAAGGAATCTAGTCGTCTATCAGTCGATAGCAAGCTACTGAGCCCTGGCTCTGTGGCGGCGGGCAAGAGGGATGTAGATGATGATGATGTACGGTTTTTTTTTTAACCTTCAAAAAGCCTAACACGAAATTCGTACAGAAAAACTGACAAGAAACCACAGAGCATCGTGTTGTGGAGAGAGAGTCAGCGAATTTCCCTCCGCTCCTTCCTCCGCTCCTTGCTGCATAATCCGCAAATCGCCAATACAGCCGCCATGCAAGAATTTTTAGGCGGAGAGGCCGTTACCCCCAGTGATAATGATGTCGATGATATTATGAGACGAAAAAAGGTAGATGAAAGGCGAATGGAGGAACAGAAGAGGTTCTACGAAATTGCGAGGAAGCGTGCCGCGGAACTCGACGAGTACATGGAACAGTGAGTACTGGAGCCCTGCCCCTCCTCCCCGTTTGCAAGAGGCTGACTTGGTGTCTCATAGATTCCGTCGAGATATTGTCGAGAGAAATGGCCTCACCATGCTCTTCCAGGAAATTAGAGAAAAGGATACGGTCCAGGGCCTGAGCTTGCAATACCAGAAATTTGCAGAATGGCTCAGAATAGAAATCGCGGCAGTCATATATCACCTTTTCCTGGCCGAGGACAACTCACCCGAGCTTTTCGCACAAGCTAAGCATATCCACTCGCTCGTCCCGTACACGGTACTCAAAAATGTCATTCGAATCGCCAACCCAGCAGCCGTCATGTCGGGAGTGTTGGATATTTTCCTGGCACAGCCTTTCGGTACTCGATCGCTCATGCAGCGAATGTTCTCTCTGACCCTGAATGAAGGAATAAAGAGCTTCCAGAAGTCTATAGATGCTTTGACCAACAGGATTGCGGATCCCATCTTCACAGACAAGCTGAAGCGGTATACCGACGCTGATGAAGAGCTCAAGGCATCTCTTCGGCTCGAAGCCGAGGAACAGAACATTGACCTCATTGTCGTGATACTCCGCTCCGAACTCATCGAGCCCAAGCTTGAGAGCGATCAAATCCAGCGACTGTTCAACGCCTACGTCGCATTCAACAACGCAGTTGAGAACGTGGACGAGGAGCTGAAGCAAGGGGCCCAGCTCTTTTCGTATCTGAAGCAACTGCTCAAGCTATGCACGCGGCAGCGCGACAAAGCCATGATGCTGCAGCTGATCGAGGAGCCCGTCACCCTAAACCTCTTCCGAGACCTGTTCACCATCTTTTACGAGCCTCTCGTCAGAGTGTACAAGTCTGCCAATGTCTATAATAGTGTGACTGACTTTGCAGTTTTCGTCGATGATATGATCAAGGTGAGTCGAATTCCGATGCCTTTATTTCGAAAGAAAGAAGACACAAGGCGAGCACAAAATACTGTAGTCTCACACTTCCACTAACATGTCATCAGGTTGTCGAGAAGTGCCGAGAGCAAGATGCTTCGGCAGATCCTAATCAGACAGTCCAGGCATTCATAGACTTGTGCCAGAGGCACGAGCACAACTTTTACAAGTTTGTTCACGAGGTCCACACACACGACAATGGCCTCTTCGCCCAGCTCATGGGCTGGATTGAGGGGATCTTGGAATTTCTTCGACATGGTCCCAAGAACGGCACCTTGAACGTGAATGCGTTATTCGCGGGCGGGGTCAGCGGAGGTGTTCTGGACAAGGAGAAGGCAATCGAAGAGATTAATACCCTTATTTCGTGGCAAGAGGCCAGAAAGAAATGGCATCACGATAAGACCAGGCAGAAGATGGCCGCCGAGGGTCAAGCGCCGGGCTCGATTGGAACCGTCGGCATCCACTTTGAATCATCCGACTTTGGCCTCAACGGACAAGACCTCCAGGACATGGCGTACGACATGGACGACGAGTCCGAGGCAGATGCTGAGGAGGAGGACGAGCTGGATCCCATCGAAGCGGAAAGACGAAGACGTGCTAAGAAACAGGATCGACTGCGCCGCTCTGCTGGGGAACCAACCAAGCCGCCAATCTCGGAAGTCCACAAGCTGCACGACAACTTTTTGGTCATGTTGCGTGAGGTTTTGGCGGAATGAATGTGAGCTGCCACCACCATTGCCGACGGATTAGAAGAGTCGGATGGAGGAAAGTGTTGCGTGATGTTTTTTTTTTTTTTTTGGCGGAATGAATGTGAGGGACTGTTGTGTAGACGCGACGGACTTGGCCTTTTCCCTGCCGCCCATTGCGAAGAAGTGTCACATCATGAATGGTAAATGGTAGCCTATAGAAGGCAGGACTCTTTGTCATTGAAGTTTGAGAGCTGGGTAGATAGATGATGATGATGATGCACAAATACACGTTGGTTTTTTTTTTTTTTTTTTCCTTTTTTGTAATGGACACGGCATTGCCAACATGAATTCCTTTTTTTTTTTTTTGTTCTTTGGAGTGGCAGTGTACTATGTACCATGTACTATGTATAACCTTACCGTTCAGTCGGGGCCCATCCATGATCCCGTTCATGCGGCTTCGCTTCTTCCATGTGACTGGGACCGACGGGACCGCGCACAGACGATCATCCGCTTGTTGTCGTCTGGACGGGTTCCCGAGGTGCGAATTAGTAATGACCATGTCGAACAGCGCCAGCAGGAAAGATGTCCGCCGGTGGCGAATGGAAACTTGGCGGGTTTATTTATTAGGCTACTTCGACGGGCAACACCTCGCCACCCAATGGCTGCTAATGCCTGAGCGCTGATTGGCCGACTGGACCGAGGGACCGAAGCAATTGGCTCGTCTGGTCCCGCCGGCCAGTTGCCAGTGTCTCCAAGTTGCAGGCGGGCGCGCAAAGAGAACGTGGAAACCTCATCGTGGATTCCGTCCTGCTCATCGCTCTTGGACTCATCGTTTTTTTTTTCCCTCCCCGTTCGCCGAGCTCCAACGGTCGACGCATGCATCTCGCTGATTTCGATCCTGATTCTTCATGACCATGGCTTCTATGGTTTTGAGAAAGATGACCTCTGGCTCTGCCGTACGTCATCCGCTCCCCCTTCCGTTCCTTCGTCCGTCCGGTGTTCCTGTCCGGTGCTGCCTCCGCAGCCTGGTCCAACAAGGCAATCAATCGCCTCTTTTCGCTGCCCGTGGTCTTTCTTTTTTGTTGATTCGTTCTTTTGCTCGAGAATTCGTCTGTTCCTGCTGACACAATGTGCGTGATGCAGTTCTGCCGAATGGCGAGAAGCCAAGCGAGGACCTTTTCAACCACGCGACCAGCCGGTGAGTGTGCCTCTCGGCATGCAATCTTCAGAGTGCCGAGCCCGCGAGCTGACGACAACATCTGCTAGCTCGAATCATTGCCAACAACCCTCTGCGGGCCAAAGAGGCCTCTCCTCATCTGAGCACAAAGTACAATGTCATTGTACGTCTTCCATCCGCCCCTCTCCCCGCTTCAAACACACACACGCACACGCAAAACAAAAACACATGTACTGCTCTGCGACACGTCTCCTCCGGGAACTGGTGTTGACTCGCCTCGACTTCGAATTCAGGACCACGAGTACGATGCCCTTGTTGTTGGTGCCGGTGGTGCCGGTCTTCGTGCTGCCTTTGGCCTTGCTGAGGCCGGCTTCAACACTGCCTGCATTTCCAAGCTTTTCCCGACCCGGTCACACACTGTTGCCGCTCAGGGCGGTATCAACGCCGCTCTCGGAAACATGCACGAGGATGACTGGAGGTGGCACATGTACGACACCGTCAAGGGATCAGATTGGCTGGGCGACCAAGATGCGATTCACTACATGACGCGTGAGGCTCCTGCCTCCATCATCGAGCTCGAACACTACGGCTGTCCGTTCTCTCGTACCGAGGACGGCAAGATGTGAGTCTTTTTTTTTTTTTTTTTTTTTTTTTTTTTTTTTTGCTCTTTTCTTCTGGATTTCCGGGCCCTCCCTCTAGCTCTAGCTCTTGGATCCTTCTCGTATTTGTCGACGTGTTGCTGACAGATGTCCTTGTCTGCAGTTACCAGCGAGCTTTCGGAGGTCAGTCACAGCAGTTCGGCAAGGGCGGCCAGGCTTACCGATGCTGTGCTGCGGCGGACCGAACCGGTCACGCTCTGCTTCACACGCTCTACGGCCAGTCCCTCGCCCACAACACCAACTACTTCATCGAGTACTTTGCCCTGGACCTGATCATGCAGGATGGCGAGTGTCGCGGCGTTCTTGCCTACAACCAGGAGGACGGCACTCTTCACCGATTCCTTGCCAACAACACGGTTCTGGCCACCGGCGGTTACGGCCGCGCCTACTTCAGCTGCACATCCGCTCACACTTGCACTGGTGACGGCATGGCCATGGTTGCGCGCGCTGGCCTCCCCAACCAGGATCTCGAGTTCGTCCAGTTCCATCCCACCGGCATCTATGGTGCCGGCTGTCTGATTACCGAGGGTGCCCGCGGCGAGGGTGGTTACCTGCTCAACTCGGAGGGTGAGCGTTTCATGGAGCGATACGCCCCCACCGCCAAGGACCTGGCTTCGCGCGACGTCGTTTCCCGCTCCATGACCATGGAGATTCGCGAGGGCCGTGGTGTCGGCGCCGAGAAGGATCACATCTTCCTCCAGCTCAGCCACCTGCCCGCCGAAATCCTGGCCGAACGCCTGCCCGGCATCTCGGAGACCGCCGGCATCTTCGCCGGCGTCGACGTCCGCAAGCAGCCCATTCCCGTCCTGCCCACCGTTCACTACAACATGGGAGGTATCCCTACGCGATACACCGGCGAGGTCCTCACCGTTGACGAGCAGGGCAACGACAAGGTCGTACCCGGCCTGTTCGCCTGCGGCGAGGCCGCGTCCGTCTCCGTCCACGGCGCCAACCGGCTGGGTGCCAACTCCCTGCTGGATCTCGTCGTGTTTGGCCGCGCCGTCTCGCACACCATCCGCGACAACTTCAAGCCCGGCGACAAGCTCAAGCCCATTCCTGCCGATGCCGGCGCCGAGCACATCGAGGTCCTGGACCAGGTCCGAACCTCGGATGGCCCCAAGAGCACCGCCGAGGTCCGTCTGGCCATGCAGAAGGCCATGCAGACCGACGTCTCCGTCTTCCGAACCCAGGAAAGCTTGGACGAGGGAGTCCGCAAGATGAGCGAGATCGACCCCATGTTCAAGCAGATTGGCATCAAGGACCGAAGCATGATTTGGAACTCTGATCTTGTCGAGACCTTGGAGCTGCGAAACCTGCTGACCTGCGCGTACGTTGCCCTTTTTTTTTTTTTTTTTTTTTTTTTTTCTCCTTTCTCTCTCTTTGTTGTCATCGTCATTGGCTCCTCCGTAACAACTGCAACTGACACGCGTGGCGTCCCAACAGATCCCAAACGGCCGTCTCCGCCGCCGCGCGAAAGGAATCCCGCGGCGCCCACGCCCGCGAGGACTTTCCCGAGCGAGACGACAAGGACTGGATGAAGCACACCCTTTCCTTCCAGAAACAGCCCCACGGCAAGGTCGACCTCTCATACCGCAGGGTCATCTCCACCACTCTGGACGAGAACGAGTGCAAGTCCGTGCCTCCCTTCAAGCGAGTATACTAAACTAGGAAAGGATGCGTAGCAATAGGGTCGGGAGTAAGCAACGTGTGTCACCCGAGTTGCGACACGATGTGAGGGGGAAATAAGTTGAAGCAGCCATCGGGCACGAGGCATAAATCACATGTAAGCGCGAAAGCAAGACGTCTCCTTTGTTGTAAGACAAGCGAAAAAAAAAAACAAATATCCGGGATATGGACGAGGCAGGGAGGTGATTCTGGTGGGGGTGGTCGATCGGGGTTTTCGCTAATAGATCTACTGTGTACGCTGTTCGTGGAGGTCGCTTATGTGGGTGGGACGCGGGACAAGCAGGAGTAGATGTGGGTATATTCGTCCCGAGAGATAGGATCGTTGTGTAGCCATGAGAGGATTTTTTTTTTTTTTTCCCTTTTTCTCCTACTTTCGAGAGTAGTGAGGAGTGGGGTGCTACAGGGCTATATGTGCTATTACGCAGTGTCTCGCTCTGTTTCTCTGTCTCTTTCTTTCTTCCGTCTATTCGGGGTTCACCTCCTACTCTGGAACGGGATGTCAGGACACTATTACTTGCTCTCTCTTTCTTCCCTCTATTAGGGTCCACCTCCTACTTGGGACTAGAATACCAGCTGCGATGAGCGAGCTGAAAGTGCAGGTTTGGCGCGGAGATGCAATGGTTTTTAGCGGTGTCGACAACCGAAAAAAAAAAAAAAACCACAGGTAATAGAATAGGTATGCTTCCCATGCGTGCCTGTTCGTTGGTTTGGCTTTCCTTTTAGGCTGCGTTGTTGTGTGGGCGGCACGAGAGGGGGTGTTTGCGCCCGGAATAGAGATGTAGCGTGCCAAGGGGGAAGATGAGTGAGTGCGCTTGTTGCGCGCTCTTGGGTCACCTTTGCTCGTTGTTCGGACTTGCGGTGGGGGGGGGAAGGGTGGTCGAGGACGTCGCGGCACCTGGGATTAAATTTCCTCGTAGACACACATGATCTTGCGCTTTGCCTCGGTCAGGCGCTTCTCGCTATCCTCGAGTTGTTCCTTGAGCGCGCGCTTCTCCCCCTCCAGCCTTGCTATCTTGGCGTCCTTGTCCCTGAGCGCCCGGCGGGCAGGCTCGCCGCCCAGGCCGGCCATCTTTGCTCTCCGCGCCGACTTGTCCAGGAGGTCCTGGATCTTCCGGAGAATGGCCGGGTCGAGGCGCTGGCCCTTGAGGAGGGCCATGACCTCGTCTGTGACGTCCTGGACTGGATTGGGAGCGGGGGCTGTGGGCATCGCGGCGGTGGCGCTGGTTCGGGGAGGACGGGAGGCGGTGGAGGGCCGTCGTGGTGGTTTCTTGCTCGGCGACTTGAACGGGCTTGGCGGAGATTCGGGGTCCTCCTCGAACGACACCTTTCTGCTGAGCCTTTTGCCCTCTTGGGCTCGGAATAGCGTCCTGGACACGGAGGGCGTGGGGAGACCGCCCACGATTTCGGCCGTGCTGCGGCTTGTGGTCGGGGTGGCGAAGGCCTCGGACATGGCCTCCCTCTGGACAGCAGCCTTGGCGCTGTCGTCGGCCATCTCGGCCAGCTCGCGCTCGTCCTCTGAGTCCAGATCGCTGAAGACGTCATCGTTGTCCCACGTCTTCGGCGGGTTCCGCTTCCTCTTGGAGCTGGGTGTGGCGGGACCGGCCGGGTAGATGTTCTCCGACGCAGGAGCGCGTTCTCGCTCTACATCGACGCTGTCGAAGCTGGTGCTCGCGGGCTCGCGCCGCGCTTCATCTGGTACCTCGCCGCTGGCCATCGCACGTCGTCGCGCCGGCGAGGTCTGGATCCCAAACGACTCGAGGGGCTTCTGCGTGAGCTCCGGCGGTCTGGCCCTGGCCGGCTGGTCCTCGTCTGCCTGCCCTGCCTCGTCCGCGGAATGCGCTTTCTCCAAGGCATCAGCATCTTCTCGCCAGAGAAACAACTCGCAGTAGGGGAAGGCCCTGCAGCCCCAGAAGAGCCTGCCTTTGTTTCGACCCTTTTTCTTCACCTCATAGAGCTTTGCGGGTCTTTGAGGATCGCAGTTGCCTAATTACGCAGGGAGGGGGGAAGGGAAGAAAAAAAAAGGGAGGGGAGGGGGGGGGGGGCAAGGAGCCACGTTAGTCAAGTTGCTTGTGTGGCAGTGTTTTGTTTTCCTTCTTTTCCCCTTTTCTTTTCTTGTTCTTATTTTGTCCCTCCTCCTCCCCACCTCCAAACTGCGTTTTACTTCGCGACATGATGTGAAATTTCGTGTTGCGTGTACAAGAGAGGGCGTTTCAATTATCATTCTTCTTCTTCTTTCCCATTTTCCCATTAAAAATATTGAGACAAGTAAACTTCTGATAAGCAAAAAGAAAAAGAAGAGGATATGAAACTAAGGCAGATGCGTGCACACCGCTCGCGTGAGAAAACATGGGGTTTCCCTTTGACTTGACTTACACCACCATTGACCGTTTTGCCACAAGCCACCAGGTCGCTTCGTCTCGGGGCCGCGCATTTCGGCCATAACGTACGGGAACTAGGGTTTGCAGAAGGGCCAAGCCCCGATCCTGTCGTTTTGTAGGCAGGCTGGGATGTAGACGACTCAGAATGGACAAATGCGCGGGGACCTGTTTTCGTGGCTGGGCAGGTGTGTTTTCCCACAGGTTAAGAAACTGAGCAAGTCAATTGTGAAGGTTGAGATATCCGAGCAGAAATCAGATCAGACGAGGCAGAAAGCATTTCATGAGGCGGGAAAAAAAAAAAAGTCGTGATGGACGACTGGAGGAGGTAGGAGGTTGGAGGATGGACATGGCGGTGGAGGTGAAGATGGAGGTGGCGGGGCGGTGGGGCAAGGCGGGCGGTGGCCGTTAGATGAGTAGTTGAGACGGCGCAAACCTTTTCCAAAACAGGCACATGGAAGGAGCATCCAATTGATGGGATGGATGATTGGATAAAACATACTAGACTCTACTGACTACTACTACTAAGTAGTAGTACTAGTACTAGTACTAGTAGTAGTAATGGCTGTGCGGACGATGCCTGTCCCGCACTTGATGCCTCAGGCAGCCGCTCGGATTACGGTTATCACGGCTTACTACATAAGTACAACGTACAGAGTGTCTCGGGCGAAACCTTTTCGGCAATACTTCCCTTTGCAAACTCAAAAATCGAAGCATTCAAAGATAACCTTTGACGCTCGTATGCGCCACATAATATATGTTTCTCCACATTGGATATCCGTCCGTCCGTCCGTCCGTCCGTCCGTCCTTCCGTCTGTTTCGATCTCCAAGGTCCTTGGGGGGGGGGGGGGGGGGGGAAAGATGACACGCCTCTGATGCCTGCCCGCCCGGAAAGGAGCGAGCTACACTTGGTACACCTAACCATGGCACAAAAAGAGCCACTCATTGCGGTTACACCGTCGGCCCAGCATACCTTGTCAGGATTTAGCTACTACCTATAGTAGTTGAGTAATTGCTCTAGACGGAAATTGACACAGAAATGCCACGATGTGACAAAGGCAAATCCCGCCTCGACGCCCTCTCGCAGAATGTTTACACGTTTCGCATGGACGAATTGCTCACATGGCGGTCAACCTGCGACTGAAAGAATGCTGCCGCCAAATCTTGGCTCAGTCTTGTTCCCTTTGGCTCGAGCAGCAGCCCATAAACACCAACGACATGCGAGCTGGTCATCGGGCCGCACATGCACAAGACAAGGGGCTTCTCGTTCGTCTTTGCAACCTCCCCAGACACGTATTGCAACAGGTCAAGCCAAACCAACGTCTTGTGTATGCAGCCAGCTCTGGCTCGCCGGCCGCCGAGATAGGACATCGGAGGAGCAAGGCGGGCCAACAAATGCAATGTCACGAAACTGTGACGTTGGGGGCGGATTGCTTTTTGGCACTTTTGGCATAAGCTTTACGACAAAGTACCTGGTACCTACCTGTCTACTACTACTGAGGCAGCCGCCTACTAGTAGTAGTAGTAGTAGGGGACTATTTTGACGCGACACATGGAGCGACACATGTATGTGGAACCACGAACCACAACTAGCGGAAATGAGGAAGGCACGACGGGGGCTGCCACAAAAAAAAAAAAAAAAAAGACGACGTTGTTGCATCGCATCGCAACTCTGCTCCGCACAAAGCGCAACCTTCTTTTCGCCCTTATTCTCCGGAGCTCGACCGGTTTCAGAGTTGCACATGATGCTGCTCGAATTTTAATATCAACGAGGCATGAGCATTGCGTGCTGGCCATTTGGCCACGATACCGCAGCATAAACAAACATATCCCGAGGGCACATGCCGCGACGCTCGACGAGAATTTTGGTCGTTTTCTTCGTCGAAAAGGGGGGGATGGAGGGTTAGAAGGAAGAGAAGGAAGGGAAGGAAGGGAAGGAAGGGAAGGGAAGGAAGAAAGGAAAACAAGAAAGAAAGAAAAACAAGAACAACGGGAAGGATACCAGCCGATGAGCAGGACCCGTTCTCAGCAAGTCTAACTAATTAACTGTACGACATGATGTGCATATCACCACCATGACGAGAATTGACGTTGGGCTGGCTGCCGCCATCTTGGCCCGTAAGTCGCCTACGAGGTGGGTGAATTTTACACCATGGCCCTCTGTTCTTGGCTGCCGAAAAGAAGCTCTTACCACGGCTCAGGCATTGAGCCCAACGAGTAGGGAGCGCCTGTTTGGAATTTGGCTTTTCTGTGCCGGCACCGGCAGGTACGTTGGACGAGGGTCCTGATTTCCCCCTCATTCCCGCTCCTCGTTCAGATGGCACCTCTTGGACCCGAAACACTATTACGCTGGCAGGCCAAGAGAGAGAGAGAGAGAGAGAGAGAGAGAGAGAGAGAGAGAGAGAGATACACAGAGAGAGGGGAGGGGGGGTGATTCACCCTCCCTTCTTGTCAACGGGTTCCCCTGCGTCTGGGGCGGCGTTTACTCGTGGTTATCGGAGCCGAGGCCCCTCAGTGTCAAACCGCCGGATTTCATCAGACTAAGCTGCGAAACCCATGTCCTACACCATGCGGCTGCCCGTACCACTATCAAGCTCTTGTCTGCAGGACTTACATGCCTATAATGGTTCAGCTTCCGCTTCTGGAAGGTCGTGGCTGGCGCGAGAGCAGAGCTGCGATAGCTGTATCTTGGAGATGATGCATTCTGCTCGACTGTTATATAAGCGTGGCGTATTGCTTCACCAACCATGGTGAATATAAAATGAGGCCCATGTTCTCCTTTCAAGTCAAGGAATCTCCTCGTCCTCATCAGTTCAAGCTCCAGGGTCGTCCCAAGCCAAGCCTTGCTTTCTGTCCAAACGCCCAAACGCCCCTTCTGCGTCCGACGCTTCCTCTTCTTCCTCTTCTTCTTCCTCTTCTTCTTCTTCTTCTTCTTCTCCTCCTTCTTCCTCTTCCTCCTTCTCTTCCCTCTGCTTGTACTTGGGGCCTCTGCTCTGGTGCTTAGCATCGCCATCATGCACCTTTCTATCCTCTTTGCCCTTCTGCCAGCGGTTCTGGCCGCGCCAGCCATTGAGACGCGTGACGAGCCCGCTCCTCTTCTTACGCCTCGCAGTGCCGACATCGTGGCCGACAAGTACATTGTCAAGTTCAAGGATGGCGTCACCGCTTTTGACGTCGATGAGGCCCTCCACAAGTTGCAGTCCAAGGCCGACTTCGTCTACAAGAACGCCTTCCACGGCTTCGCTGGTCACCTCACGTCGACCGAGCTGCAGACTCTCCGAAACCGTTCTGATGTGAGCATGTCTTGTCGTGTGCTGCGGAAACTACCCGCCCCCTTTTCTTTTCTTTTCTTTTCTTTTTTTTTTCTTCTCTTTTCTTGCGTCGCTTTCCGCCCCCCTTTCTGCGCCTCTGCGGCAAAACAGAAAGCTCCTAACATGAGTCCAACAGGTCGACTACATCGAGAGGGATGCCATGATGCACATCAGCTCCTTTACCCAGCAGACCGGCGCCTCGTGGAGTCTCGGTCGCATCTCTCACCATGCAAAGGGAAACCACACCTACCGGTATGACAGACGCGCCGGTGCGAATACCTGCGTCTACATCATCGATACCGGCATCGAGACGGACCACCCAGAGTTCGAGGGCCGTGCCATCTTCCTCAAGAACTTCGTCTCCGACGTGGAGACGGATGACAATGGCCACGGAACCCACACCGCCGGCTCCGCTGGCAGCAGGACGTTTGGAGTTGCCAAGAAGACCACGCTCCTTGCCGTCAAGGTTCTCGATGGTGATGGTTCCGGCTCTTACTCCACCGTCATCGCCGGCATGGATTACGTCGCGCAGGACTACCAGACCCGTGACTGCCGCATGGGCGCCGTCGCCTCGATGAGCCTGGGCGGTAGCTACTCTGCTTCCGTCAACCAGGCGGCCGCCTCTCTGGTCCAGTCGGGTGTCTTCCTCGCGGTGGCGGCCGGCAACGAGAGCGACGACGCCAAGTATACCTCACCCGCCTCGGAGCCGCTCGCCTGTACCGTCGGCGCCAGCGAAATCGACGACAACATGGCCGACTATTCCAACTACGGCAGCGTCGTCAACGTCTTTGCTCCTGGGACCAAGATCCTCTCCACTTGGATCGGCGGCACCACGGTACGTGATCCTCTCTTCTCCCCCTCCTCTCCCCTCCTCTCCCCTTCCCTCCCCCCTTCGAAGTATTTCTTTGTCGCCCCCTCCCTCCCTCCCCCCCCTTCTCCCGGCGCCGCAGTCCCCGGCCCCAGCTAATTCTTGTTGCCGGTCCAGCGCTCCATCTCTGGTACATCCATGGCCGCTCCTCACATTGCCGGTCTCGCCGCCTACCTCTCCGGCCTCGGGGGAAGGAAGAGACTGGCGCCCAATGCCCTCTGCCAGCGCATCCAAGACCTGTCGGTCAAGAACGTCCTCAGCGGCGTTCCCTCGGGCACCGTAAACTACCTCGCGTACAACGGCAACGGCCTGTAGATGGCGGGGTTCACTTCTGTCTCTCCCCCCCCTGTCCTTTCTCTCATCCAGATACATGCTTCTCTCTTTCCTCTGCTATACATTCTTGTACGTGGCGTATTTGGGTGCGATGGAAGTTGTATGTTCGAGAACAACGGAAGGCCAAAAACAGTGCTTCCCTGGATCTGAAACAAAACTAGGTATAGAATGAGACGGTGGACAGGGAGTAGAATTAGAATGCTGAGCATGTTGTTTTTTTTTTTTTTTTTTTTTGTGCCTCGATATTCAATCACAAGAGTTTATTTAGTTTTTTTTTTTTTTTTGAAGCCACCATCCGTTATAATGACACGTCTTCCTTTTTTCCTTTTTCCGTTTCCTTCTTAGTTTTTCTTCAAATCTTTCTCTCCCGTAGCGTCCCCCACGCCACGAGATGTGATGATGCATCGCCATTGGACCTCACTCACCAGGTCTTTATCCCCTTCGCATCTCCTGAGCGTCACCCCCTATTTTCCTTTTCCCCTAACTTGGGGGGGAAAAAAAAAAGAAAAAGAAAACCCAACAGTGAACAAAACCATCGACAGCTCTGACTGGTTTTTTTTTTTTTTTTTGTTCATTTCATTTCGTTTGTACATCGAAGCACCCCTCTTCTTCATAGCTGTGACCCTCGTTTTCCAATTTCCCTCCTCTCTCTCCGTCGTCTCGGGTTGCCCCCTCCCCCCCACGCCCAACGTCTAGCCGCCGTCAGGTTTTTTTTTTTTAAAAAAAAAAAAAAAAAAAAAAAAAAAAGGGGGTGGGGTGTTGGTTTTGGGGTCGCACACTGCACACTGCAAGGCGAGCGCTGTAGCCGCGTTTCCTCAACGCGCTTTGCTGTCCGTTGAGCTTTAGCTTTGCATCACATCACATTGCACACACAACGCACACAACACAACACGCACACACAACACGCATACACAACACAACACACACATACATACGCCACACGTTCTTTCTCTCGCCCTCCCCCCCCCCCCCCCGATGGCCTCGCGCGCGTCGTCATCCGTGCCGTGGCGCCTGGCGCCCTTGACGTCACGGGCCTGGCGCAGCACCAGCACATGCCGCCTGCAGCAGCCCCAGCAACGGCTGTACGCATCCGGGGCGTCCCCCTCCGGCGGCAACAAGGACAAGATCAGGTTCTGGCCGTTTGTTGCCGTCGTGGCCGTCGGATCAGCTGGTTACATAGGTCTCGTGAACCGTCGCAAAGGTGCGCTCTCTCTCTCTCTCTTCCCCGCGCTGTTCTAACACCGTTTCTTTCTTTCTTTTCTTTCTTCTTCTTTGTTGTCGCCATCTCTAAAAAAAAAAAACCCAGATATGCCTCGCTCCTCGACGACGACGACGACGACGCCACACCCTCCTCCTCCTCCTCCTCCTCCTCCTCCTTCAGACCACCACACCGCCGGGCCGGCCTTCTCCCCCTCCGACGTGACGGTCGTCTTCGTGCTCGGCGGTCCCGGCGCCGGCAAGGGCACCCAGTGCGCCAACCTCGTCCGCGAGCACGGCTTCATCCACCTCTCGGCGGGTGACCTCCTGCGCGCGGAGCAGGAGCGCCCAGGCTCCCAGTTCGGCGACCTCATCCGCGACCACATCAAGAACGGGCTCATCGTCCCCATGGAGGTGACCATCCAGCTTCTGCACAAGGCCATGGCCGAGGCCCTCGCCCGCGCAGGCGGCTCCCGCTCCGGCCGCTTCCTCATCGACGGCTTCCCCCGCAAGCTAGACCAGGCCTACAAGTTTGAGAGCGACGTCTGTCCCGCCCGCATGGTCCTCTTCTTCGACTGCCCCGAGGACGTCATGGAGGAGCGCCTGCTCGAGCGGGGCAAGACGAGCGGCCGCGCCGACGACAACGCCGAGAGCATCCGCAAGCGCTTCCGCACCTTTGTCCAGACGAGCATGCCCGTCGTAGACTACTACCATGCCCAGGGCAAGGTCGTCAAGGTCGATGCCACGCCCGAGCCGGATGCTGTCTTCGCAAACACCCAGCGCCACTTGGTCGAGAGGCTTGGCAAGGACTTTTGAGGGGAGGGAGAGAAAAGAAAAAAAAAACGATTCTGGTTTTTTTTTAAAAAAAAATTGTTCTATGCTTCCTGCTTCTTCTCCATCATATTACACATCTAATCTTATTTCCCCCCATCTGCCCTCTCTCTCTCTCTCTCTCTCTCTCTCTCTCTTTTATTTTGTTCATCTCCCTTTCCTTGCTATCCAGCGGGATACATGAAACCCAGGTCCCCGCCGCTTTTTTTTTTATCTTTTTTTTCTCTCCCTGATTGTTACGAAAAAGAAAAAGCTCCGTTTTGAGTAAATAGAATCGCGTGGCTGTACGTTTATCAAAGAAGAAAAGAAAAAGAAGAAAGAAACCCCACACGTCTCTGGCGTGGGGGGGGGGGGGGGGGGGGGGGGGGGGGGGGGGGGGGGGGGGGGGGGGGGGGGGGGGGGGGGGGGGGGGGGGG
>JABAEC010000006.1:20305-82888 GCA_013435705.1 Claviceps paspali | reverse complement strand
TAAATATAATCGCGTGGCTGTACGTTTATAAAATAAGAAAATAAAAATAATAAAGAAACCCCACACGTCTCTGGCGTGCCCCCCCCCCCCCCCCAAAAAAAAAAAACACCCCTCAACCTTAACACCGCATCTTGAACTTCCACACTAGCCCCCCCCCCCCCCATGGAACCAGCACTCCAGCTTTTTCCATTCCATTCCATCAATACGATACTCGCTCTCCTCCTGACCAGAAAGTGATGTATTGAAGTTGAGAAAAAAAAAAAAAAAAGGGCCATGTTCAATTGAGGGGGGAAATAATAATCTACCACTTTGTATCCGTCCGCCCCCTCCCTCGCACCACCCAACCCCATATGCAAAGCAAGAAAAAAGCTACAAACATTGACATTGAACCCCGCTGCGCCGTGTAGCGGGGAGGGCAAACAAAGGAGATGCGGAGAAAGGGGACAAAAAAAACAAAAAAAAAAGACCAGGTAGAATGAGATATCCACGACATGAGCGTCGTCACATGGTCAAGAGAATTGACCAGCCAACCTCGTTGATTTTTGGTAGAGGGTGAAAGGGAAGGGGGGGGGGGGGGGGGGAGGGTTGAGCGAAAAAGAAAATCACAACAGTGAGGTCCGTTCGTACGCAAGTTCAAGTTCCTTCTTTCTTTTCCTTTTCTCCTCCTTCATCTTCTTCTTTTTCTCTTTTCCCTTGCTGCGCTTGAGACGGTCGTCTCCGTTTTTTTTTTTTTTTTTTTTTTTTTTTGGCAAGTTCTAAAAAAACAAAGTGTGCTTCCGAGACCTCGCCTCATACATAATACTTAGTCGTCATTGTCATTCCTCTCACGCTGCTGCTGGTTCTGTTGCCGTCGGTTCCCACTCTGGTTGCCTCCGCTGAGACCAGCGTTGTTGAGCTTGCGCTCCAGGTCCTGTACCTCGCGCTCCCTTTGTGACTTGGCATTGACTTGCTCCTGGCGCAAAACGTCCAGGACGTTCTGCAGAGTGGCTCGCCAGTGGTCCACCCGCGTGGACAGCTCCTGGTACTGCTTCTGCCCGAACACGCGGTACGTCACCTTGTGGACCAGGAACTTCTGCTGCTGCTGCGAGAGCTTGCCCTCGACGAGGCCCGCGCGGATCACGTCGATGGCCCACATCTCAACATGCTCCTGGGGGATCTGGAGCGCCTTGGCGATCTTGGCGTATTCGATCTCGCGGCTCGGCGTGGCGGCGGCGACGCTGGCAAATGTGAGGAGACGCATCTTGCGGTGGAGCTTGTCGTGGTCGAGCTTTTGCTGCTCCAGCCACCCCTCGTGCTCCTCGTTGAAGTCGTTGTAGTCCTCGAGGTCTTGCTCGGCAAAGATGTCCAGCAGCTGCGAGTAGATGGGATGGGAATCGCTGAGAGCCTGGACGCTGGCGATGCAGCGCAGCTCCTGGAAGAGGAAGTAGGTGTTGGCGGACAGGGCCATCTTGATGGCGCGAAGAGACAGTCGCTGGGCTTCCTCCGAGCTGGTGTCGTCCTTGTCGTCGGCGTCAAAGGTCCGCAGGGCCTTGAGGATGAACTCGTAGCTGATGGACTCCTCGCCGGCCTCCCACGCAAGCTCGGCTACGTTCTCGTAAATCATGCGCTCAATCTCCTCGTTGGCCTCCCACGACTCGAGCCACTCGGGCAGCTTGTCCAGATATGGCCGCAGGGCATCAAACATGTTGTGCGCCTTGAGGAACCGGACGATCTCGAGAAAGATTCGCGCACGGATCACATCCTCTTGCGGCAAGAGGTTGAAGACGGTCGTCAGGGCGTTGAGGGAAAGGCCGGGGCCGTGGACCGACGAGTTGACGGGCACCCTGGCCAGGTTGGCGCAAAGGGTCTGCAGGTGCTTCTTGGGGTCCCCGGATTGCAGGACGAGATGGATCAGGAGATTCGACGCAGCCGTGTATTCCTTCTCGGGGACGGTGCTGAGACCAGGCGATGCGGCCACCAACTTGGACAGGATATCTTCCTTGGCTGCTTTGTCGTTGCTCAACAGCTGGACGGCTTCCTCGGCCTTGAGATACTCGGCCATCTCCTTGGCCAACTCCTCGAACGTGCCCTCCACGAAGAGCAGCTGGGGCTGCTCATTGTTCTTAACGGCAGACATGGTTCCTTTTTTTTTTGCCCGCTGTGCTTTCGGTTCTCTGTGGTTTTTTTTTTTTTGTCTTATCCGTTTCTATGCCCCAACTTTCTTCTAGGCAGCAATGTCGGTGGGGTGGAGGAGGAGAAGATGAAGATGAAGAATCGGCGTCGTCCGTTGAAATGGAGTTGGGAGTCGCGTGGAGGAGGGAGCCAGACGAATCTCGCGATCGCAACGTCTGCACGGAGAAGGGGGGGGGGGGGGGGGGGCCGGGATGATGTTGAATGTCTTGTTTGGCAGGGCTCGACTAACCACAGGTTGGGATAGCCCTGTGGTGGGGCGTTTGGCTTTGCTGTGAATGTTTGAACCCCGCCGCCCATTTTTCCGTCATTTGATGTGGGAGCTAGACGTCGCCGTACTCGCTTAGCTCTACATGTGACCTGACACGTGCTTTGATGAAGCAGGCCCCTCAATCACCATGATACATGATCGTCACTACTACAGGAGCAGTAGTGATTTGACGTACATGTCGGATACGTCGAGACAACAATCAAATCCTCGTACACCTTGGACTACTAATACCCTATTTAAACAACGTTCCGTCCGTCTCGTTGAGGCGACACTGAGAAAAAAACACAGCTCGGAACCACGTCAAGTCGTGTGCGTCGTCCTGTAAAACCTAACACCAGAGACCCCCCCCCCCCCCCCCAACCTTACATCACCTGATAATCTCATCGCTCCCACATTGACCATTGACGTTGCGCCTTCCCCCCCTCCTCCCCCCCCTTCATCTTTCACTTCCCATATACAATGCTCGTCAGTAGGACCAGCCCATATATCGCTCACGATCCACAGGATCATCGCACATACAGAAAATAAGCCCACCAAATGGGCATTCCCATCCCCCCCCCCCCCTCCCCCCCTACCGTTACAGCCGTCAAGGGATTGCGAGGGGGGAGAAAAAAAGAAGAAGAAAAGGTTCCAACAGAATCCACTAGCCATTGTGAACTTGGACTTTTGCCGTCGTAGTTTTCTTGCGCAGCTCTTCAGCTGGTGTGAGATAAATGCTACCATCATCGTCAGCAAAAAGTGGTTGATCTCCCTTGCCCCCTAACTCCATGAATTCTCTCGGGGCTCGTAGATGATCGGGTGCCTTTTCTTTCGTAGCGTTGGCGCTGCGAGGTTTGTTTTTATAAAAAACCTTGACGGGCTCTTTATGGTCATCAACAGTCATCCGAGCTGCGACGTGAACAGAGTTGATGCTTGCGAGAAGAGTCCTCTCGCGAACAGGGCCCCGGCGGTTGACCTCCAGCCCTGCAATACCCCCAACCAGGCCACATGTGCTATCGTTGAGGCCAGGCGCATTCTGAGTCACCCAGGGATGAGCGAGACACTGCTCTATGGTGAACCGTTTCGACGGCCTCACTTGCAGCATGGAGTCGATGAGATCAACTAGATATACATGTATATGTGTGTGTGTGTATATGTAATACTGCGTTAGCGCCAGCTTTCTGCCGTGGCAATGTGTTGAGGGATACGCACGAGCAGGGTCTCCAACGGAGTCCCAGTAAGGCGAAGGATAATCAAAACGTCCGCTCCGAATTTGTTCCGACAGTGAAAAGGGGAACTCTTTTGAGCGGAGCTCGTCCGAAAAGGGAGGAAAGCCGCAGAGACAGATATACAGCACGACGCCAAGAGACCAGATGTCGACGGCTTTGGTATATTTGCGCTTTTTGGAATCAACAAGAATCTCTGGCGCAACATAGCTGGGCGTGCCACAAAGTGTGGTGGTAAACGACTCCTCTCCGATAATTTTGGAAAGACCAAAATCGGCGAGCTTGGCGTGTAAATCCTTGTCGGTGAGCAAAATGTTTTCTGGCTTTATGTCTCTGTGAACAATATTCCGCTCGTGCTGTTCGAGGCGAGTTAGCAAAATGTTGCTCCCCCTTCCGCTCAGGGTCTTCTTCTCTTTCCTCTTCTCTTTCCTCTTCTCTTTTGCCTTAGAAATTCCTCATCTTCTCCCCGAGGACCGTAGAGCCCCGATCGACGTACCAAATACTTGACGCCCTGGAAGAGCTGCAAGAAAAGCTTTCTCGTCTCGTTTTCGGAAAGCTTCTGCTTCGTCACGATCAAGTTGAACAGCTCGCCCTCTGCCGCCAGTTCCAAAACGATGTACACGCGGTCCCGCTCGTTGAACGTGTCCTTGAGACACAAAACATTGGGGTGGCTTACGCCCATCAACACGCCAATCTCCTGCTGAAGACCCTCGGTTTTGGCCCGGTCCTCTGTGCCCGGGGGCTTGGAGAAGATCTTGACGGCGTACCGCTGGCCAGTCGACTTTTCAATGCAGAGATGCACTTCGGCAAAGTGACCCTTGCCGAGCTTCTGCAGCAAGCTGTACTGTTGCAGGAAGGCACTGGTTTGCCGGCTCCGGGGGTACCTGAAGACGAACCTGATGTTGCCAAGAACGGCAATCTCGTCATTGTCCTCGAGTTCGCGTCGCTGATTACGGCCTACGAGGGCCTCGTTCACGTAGGTGCCGTTCGTCGAAAGATCATCAACAATGGCTACGGAATCTGTGCCCTTGTTCTCTGTGAACAGGAGACAGTGCCGGTTCGAGACATTGGCTTTGTCCACCACGATGTCTAGCGCGCAAAACATCCTGTTAGTCAAAGGCCGTCGAACCTCGCTCCCCGCCGGCAACGACACGCCCGGCAACGCGACGAAACGTACCGCACTCGGCATGCCGGCCTATCAGGTATCCCCCGGAGGCAATGCCCTTGATTTTCGTGCGCTCGTAGGCTGCCTCGGCCCCCAAGGGAGAAGGCTTCTGGTTGGGTAGTTGCCTCCCGCCATCGGAAGCGGCCGCAATGGCATCCGGCAGAGGGCAAGCGCTCCGCTTCTTCAGCACCAACGGCTCGTGGTGGTCGATGTCCAAGGGCACTAGGTATCCCCAAACGCCTTGCTCGACTTCATCCTCGACCTCGTATGAGAGTGCAGAGTGCCGCTCGACGAACTGGCCGTTGGGCTGCGTGTCCTCGGGAGGAGATGACGGGGCCTGGACCTGTCCCCATCCCTCATCCGTCTTGCGGGGCGTCAGGTCGTCACCGGTGTTGTTGATAAGAGGTGTAGGGGTCGCATTCTTGGAGGCATCGCCGGACTCGTCGTTGGCGTGTGTGAGAGGAGACGGGAGATGCTGCTTGTTGACGACTGGGGTTTTGTTGGCGGGACCGGAATGAGAGGTCAACCGGTCGGACCGCCGGGGCTTCTTGGACTCTGTGTCGTCCTCGGGCATCGAGCCCTGTTGTTGACGCGGCTGATGAGCATTGGGTGCACAAGGATGAGAGAGAGAGAAGTCGGAAACTCACGCGCGGGCGCTTCAATTGGCTCTGCTCGACATGAGGTGCCATGTCGGCTGCGGGTTAGTTGGACAGGAAAAGGCGGTAAAGAAGAGGCGACAGGCAAATTGGGGGAAAGAAAAGGAGGCAAGAGGCCCTGGGCGTTTTCAGCTGTCGACGGTGTATCCAGGCGAAGGGACGCAGACACACACACGCCTTCCGGTCTGGCAAATAAATGATAAATGGTGGACGACGATGCTTTGTCGTGGACTCGTCTGGCAAGGGGACCGGAAACCTTTGGGGGGACGAGACAAGACGACGCCTCCCGCTGCAACTCATAAGCAGCGGCGGCGGCGGCGGCGGCGGCAGCAGCAGCAGCAGCGAGACATGGCCCCGGCCCCAGCTGCAGCTCTGCTCATTCGGCCTTCAGTCATCAGTCACCCATGGAAAGGCAGGTTGTTGCTTGAGTGAGCGCGCGGACCAACGGGGGGGGGCCCGCTCTTCGGACTCTTTAAGCCAGTTAAAGTCAAAATCGACTTGAGATCAATGACCACGTCCGTGCCGGGAGACCCCGCGCCTAACGCCTAACACGGACCCATGGTCACACGGACTCGTGTTGGTAGCGCAGATGATTATGTTGCCCCCCCCCCCCCCCCCTGTGATGGCACGCGTCTTCCTCTTTCTTGACCATCTGGGCTTCCGGCTTCCGGCCCGTGCCTCCACGTTACATCGACATGTATTTTATAGTCAAGGCTTTCATTATTATATATACTATATATTACATATTACAAGCACACGCACACGCACGCGCACACACACACACACACACATATATATATGTATATATATATACATATATACATGCATACTTGAAAAATATTGGCACATCTTTATTCATGCGGATAAACAACCATCGAGGAGCTCCATCACAAACCAACGAAAAGGCTTGCCACTCACTCACCGTCTCATTATGCCCATTATCATTATCAACTAACTACTAGGTACCTTTGTACTTGTTCCATAATGCGCATGTACTCAACTACGCCCTTGTTCCCAACGCCATTCTTTCCTTCGTGTCAAAAATAAGCCCGAGACGAAGAGGAGAGAAAGACAATAACAAACTCATGACGTCGGGTCTTCCAAAAATGAAATCGCATCCCTCCTGCCCTCCCCCCCCCCCCCAAAAAAAAAACAATCCCCATTCAAAAAAAAAAAAAAAAAAAAAAAAAAAAAAAAAAGAAATACCTCACTGAAAACCTGCCTCCCAAACGCCCATATGAATCATCAGTTCTTCCGTCTCGGTGCTTGCCGGAGAGATCTAGACCAAGGAGGGTGCCGAATGCCCCCATTTCAAAAAAGAAAAAGAAAAACGCGCAAAGGGGGCGTCACTTTCTCGCGTCACCGACTCTACTAAACCCCCACTAGACTGGACAGGTGAGAGAATGAGATGCTCGCAGCACAATCTTGGGCTGCTCGTCACCTATGCTTTCCGCAACCGTGGGAGCTCGCGGATTTGGTAGCACAAGACAAAGCTCGCCCATCGATCCCAAAACTTATGTTCCTATTTTTCGGGTATGGGAGACTTTGCTAGCCGTCCTCCCGCGCTGACACGCTTCTGCAACCTAGCTTCTCTCTCCCGTTGAGATCTGTCGTTTGCGCTAGGGTGTGATGGCAGCGAACCGACCACATCATTTCCTGCCACGTCTTGGCCTCTGTCAACTTTCTGTTCAAAGTACTGCCGGGCAAACCTGCCTAGAGGAAAGGCCGGCAGCGACGTCGGAATCTGACCGCCGTTCTGCGTGAGCAGTTCTGCGATCGGGAACGGTACAGCCTTCATCTCCGCTTCGTTGGAGCTGCCACTTGAGGCCGGAGTCGGAGATGCTGGATCCACCGTGGCCAAGGCCAGCCAGATGGCATGAGTGCCTCTCATCCTGTCAAGGACGTTTGGATTGGCCCCCAGTGCCAGCGCGTAGAGCACCTGCTGGATCTCGTTCTTCTTAATCGCGGCCAGCAGCGTCTCATCCGGTGTGGAATATCTCGACAAGGTGGAGGAGATTGGCTCGACAAAGGATCGATCCACGTACTTGGCCGTGATGAACCGCAGTCTCTGTTCTCGGGTGGCCTGCGGACCCGGCTTGAGGGAAGCATCTAATTTGGACTCCCATATCATGTTGGAGACGCGGTTGCCAATGAGCAACAGGACCTCGACAATATCGATGGTGAATGACTTGATATCCAGGGTGAGCGATCGGACTTTGCTGATGTGTGTGCCCAGAGATCGATGAATGCCGCTGCACTCGATGCAGAGAACGATGCCCAGGTTGATGGACACCCATTCGACCTTGGACCCGGAGCCGCAGTCGGCACACCAGCAGTTTCCCTGATCCGCACTCCGAACCATCTGGAGAAGCCGGTCGGGGTTTTCATCGTGGCCCGAGCCCGTCGTACGAATCACACTTGGCCGTGCCCCGACTGTTATTCTGCGCACTGGCATCCCGGCAGTTGAGCTGGAATGAACGTGTGAGTGTGCGCCGTGCCCCAGAGAATGTGACTTGCCCGTCAAAACGGATCCAATGTCTCTATTGAACGACGAGTCACCGGATTCGTTGCTTGCCGATCCTCGATCGTGGACAACACGACCCTCCATGGCGCTTTGCAGCGCGTTGTTGATCGACATGATCCAGCTATTCATATCCTCTTCCGATGTTGCTTGGTAGACACGTTTGAAGTTGGGCGTTATGACCTCGAAGCAGAATCGACGTTCTGCATTACGAGCTTCGCGAACCGACGCCATGCGAAGATCGATGGGGTCCATATGCAGATCGAGCTTCTGCTTCCAATTGCTGTACTCTGAGAGCTTTCCCTGGTCCAAAACGATCCAAAATCTGCCACGAAGATATTAGCACCGGAATCATCTCTCAGTGAATGGGCGACGCGTGTTTGCCCATGATTGCAAACGCCCAACGCCTGCCGGGAAAGAGGGGGTCGGTCGACGTACTTGTGCCATCCTTGCTTGTTGAGGTTTCGGGGGTCAACATGACCACCCGGCCGGTTGAGCGCCCACAATAATCCTTCTTTTCTTTGGGTCACTACGGCGGACTGTGTCGTATCTCGTTCTTCCAGATCACGGAAACCCTTGAATTTGGTTGTTGCGGAGCTGGTCATGGACGAATGTCCTTGGCTGCCAGGGGTCCGAGTTATCTCGGCCCCCTGGGCTGCGCCAGCTTGATCACATCCGACCGAGGTCGTGTTCTTGACCTGAGAGCCCGTGCTGTCGGCGCGGCCAAGCTCGTTGTCGGAAATACCCCCGCCGGTTCCGTTAGAATTCGCATGCTGAGGGGCGCCGCCGCCGGCGCACGCCTGCTCGGGCTCCAAGTAAGGCGTGGTGGGCTTCTCCATTTGTCGTCTTTTCTCCTCGCGTTCTCGGCGTCGATACTGATACTCCTTGTCTGCTTCTTGGACCTCGTTGCTGAGGGCAGAGAGTTGTGGTATATAGTCTTCAATCTTTTTTGACGTGCTGAGGAATCCCTTCGTCTGAGCATCCGCATATCTTGTGAGATGCGACAACACTTCTTGCTCTTTACGGCCGCCGTGGAGATCCTGCATGAAATTGGAATAGTCGAACCTCTTCAGCTCAAAAGTTCGCCTCTTGTTCTGGTACTTTGAATCGCTTTCGGCGAGTTTCTTAGCCTTCACCGAGTCCTGACGCTGGCCGAGATAACGCGATACATAGGCATAGTAGTCTTTGCTCTCCTCCTCAAAATCGCGCTTCTTGATATCGGCTTGTTTGATGTCAAACTGATACAGCTTATTCAGAGGCTCGATTATAATCTTTTGAAGATTCGCCGCATTTTGACGCTCGTATACCAGAATCTCTCTGGCTATTTTGTCAAAGTAATGCTCCAACGCGGGCTGGAACGCATTGGCATTCGTGGACGACGCCTCGCGCAGAGCATCCATGAAAGCTACGAATGCGTCGTTGGCCTCGGTTTGTTGCAGGTGAGCCTGTTCAGCCCTCTTCAATACCTTTTTCATCTGCGTCCGCATATTTCCCGTCTTTTGCTCAAGGGCTTTCAACGTGGCACGAAATACGGGACCGTCGTCGCTGACCGTGACATCATCGTCGTATTTGAGACCGGGAAAGTCAACTTTGACAGTCTCCTGAAAGGTCTGGTTCGTGATTGTTTGCGTGAGGACCTCATTTAACGGTATCAACGGTGAGACGGGCTCATCTACATCGGCTGCGCTTAAGCGAGACTCGACTGACTGTGCCGAAGCAAGACGAATCTTTGGAGGCGAGGCAAGATAGAATTGAGGAGAAGGAGAGCTAGGGTTGCTGAGAAGTGATGTTGGACCTGGTGTCGACGTCAGTCATGGCAGTACCACAGAGTGGCTAGCTTATCGCTCCATGCTGGAGGGGGGGGGGGGGGGGGTCTTACTTGAAACCCAAAAAGAGAAGCTGGCCAGCGTGTCTAGGCGGTGTGCTCGAGGATCGTATTCAACAAACTGCAAGATGAGTATCAAAGCTTAATCAGCCACTGTTGACGACCATTCATGGCGAGGACCGGGACATTGTCTGTTTTCTCACACTGCAACAATTTCTCCAACCACCTCCTTTGTCCTCAATAGACTTGGGAGGCTTCCACTTCCAAGTCCATTCAAAACAGACAGAGGGGCTGCCTCCAGTGCCATAGTCTCCGACGAGATCGACATTGGAGTTTTTGTGCAAATTAGGATCGGCATGGAACTCTCGCGTCACCAGGTTCGCCACCTCTCGCGGAGTTGAGCCGCAAACGAATGTCAGGCCTGCTATATTCGTGTCGGCTGCCGTTGGCTTTCCATCTGGCGCGACTTGTTGATGCGATTGTCGGATGACAAATGTAAAGGTAAAGATAAGTTCGTCGTCGCCTCTTAATTTGAGCAGTAAATTCGGCACGGCAGTGGGGTTATTCAATGATTCGGGATCCTGGTGTTCCAAAAATGTCAGGGCATGAAAGATCCCCCAAGCCAAGGGACGGGTGTGCTCGTAGCGTCCTGCCTTGGGTCCGGGAAAGCGTGCGACGGTGCGAGCTTGTACCATACCTGAACATATTCTATAGGCGAAGTGTCGCCAGATAATCGAGTGACAGATAGTCTGCTGGCTGGAAATGCATTTGGAACGATATTAATGGAAGCGCGCTTCCGTGGATTGGTAACGACGAGTGACGATATGCTCACTGCATTTGGCAAACGCCAAGTCAGCGTCAACGGCAGGGCATGGCACGGCATGGCATGGCATGATAAAGAGTGTGAGCAAACATACACCTGTCCTGGTCTCTGAGATATAGAGCCGACCCATCGTCGGGCCTGCTACTGACATTACCCATGCTGGAGCCAGCTCGACCACCATGGACAACAGGGAATTTTCCAGTCCGTGATGATTTCCAAGCTGGGAGCTGGGAGGCGTGACCGGGGCGGTCGAGGAGTTGGACAGTTAGGAAGACGGACCACGAAGCTTCAGCGCGGGGTGTGATAATCTATTTGGTGGCAGCCCGAACGCAGCGGTCGTCATTTGGTGTGGTGTGGTGTATGGTGGCGGTGGGTGCGGAGTACAGGGAGCACAGAGATCCTGACCCGGGTCCAGTCCTCCTGTCCAGGGCCAGGGGGGGAGGGGGAGTGGGTTCGTGAATGAAACCAGGCTCCAAGTACCCGGCAGAAAGATACGGCGTTAAGAGAATGCTGTAACCAAGTGATGCGTGGAGATGGCAAGAGATGGCGGCGGCGGCGGCGGCGGCGGCGGCGGCGGCGGAAGAGGTGATGATGATGTTTTTTTTTGGCGGCAGAGCTATGGACAGGAGCAGACGAAGGATGCAGGAGTCGTGATTGCAGACGACAAGACGATTCAAAGAAAGACCCAGCATGCTAGGATTCGTGCCTTGCAGGCTTCCACTTCCACGTCGAGAGGGGGGGAAGAAAAAAAAACTCCTCAGTGCAGCAACCCTACGGCCCACTTTGGCTTCTTCAAGTACCGCGCCGCTCCTCTAGCGCGCATGCCGCATGTTGCATGTCGCACATGCAAGTCTGCGACTCTTGTGACTGCCCCAGCGCCACAGCTTTGCGATACTGGTTTTCTATTTACAGTTCGTCGTCTCGGGCTAGGCATGTGGCCAAGTTGGCGGGAACGAAGAAGGCCGAGGCAAAGGAGGCAAAAGCGAAAAAGACAGGGCACAGATTGAAACCTCTTGTCGGCAGGCCTTTGCTGTTTGATATATTTACCCGGACCGCAAGTAAAGGCTTTGTGTTTGTTGCATGGCGTTGGCTCGGGTTCTTTGTCGTAGTCAATCGGCGTCGCACCTTGCACGAGTCGTAGTCGTACAGACGGGAGACCAGTCAGGACTTGGAATAGGCGCTCAAGTGGGCCACATACATCATAACCTGTGAAAGGTGAAAGGCGGAAGGTGGAAGTCTTGCTATTGTTTCGATCCTGCAACGTAACGGGTGGTGTCGTCGATCACAAAGTGCCCAGCAAAGAGAATTTTGCGCATGCTGATTGTGATGCTCTTGGCCAGATGGAAACGATGTAGTTGTGAATCATGATGAAACCATGAAACCACGCGGCGGCGTGATTCTGTTTTTTTTTTTTTTTTTAATTTTTTTATTATTTATTTTTACGTGTATCAGTGCATGCAAGTACACGAATGTGGAGTGGTACTGTATGCATACTACTACTCTAGGACTACTACTACTACTAGTAAGTACTAGTACTACAAATACGTAAGCATATACACAGCAGTACTTAGTAGCCTATCTGTGCTTAGTACCAGTACTACTGCACCCACTAGCCAGTGTGTACTTGGTATTAAATATGTGGTATCTTTGTACCCCGCGAGGTGTGTAGTTCTGACTAGTACTAGTAGTATATCAGCACGCTATATCTACTACTGACGTAGCAGTACTACTTCACGCCTGTGGACAAGTACCAGCGGAGGGGCGAGGGGGCAGCCCACAAGTACTGCTACTAAGGGAGAGAGAGAGAGAGACACTCGTCGCCAAGTCTCCAGTGCTCCTGGCCCCTGGATTCTGGCGCCGGTTAAATGGCGGGGTTTTGGCTTGCATTGGAAAGGCGTCCACGCCGCCTCAAGCGCTGTTTCCCAGGGACCAGACAGATAGACCAGACGGACGAATGGATGGATGAGGGATGGGATGGATGGCCCAGACACACCACACACACACACAAACCGAGACAAAGGGAAACACAAACAAGCATTCATAACCCCAGTGCACGGATGACGTCCACATGTCGGGATTCGCCTGAGCCTCCCTTGCAAAGCGAACACCGCCCAGTACCAGAAACCTGAGACCTGGTCAGCCAGATTGGGCTCGAACAAAACAGTCTGCCTGCTTGTCCCTGCTTCGTTGTCCTGCCTCGTCACCGTCTCAATCACGCTCTCCTCACTCCTCACCGTACCTCAACCCGCCTGCCATCAATCCCGGGCTTTCTCTCATGTTTGTTCTTTTGGCTGGTCATGCCCACGTGCATCCTGTCTAGCATCGGGCATCAAAAGTCGTCCGTCTTCTGACCGTCCCGTCCGCTCAAATCCGCAACCGAAACGCCACCACCGGCCACAGACCACGCAATGTCTACAGCCTCTCGTAAATCCCTCCCGCTGAGTCGCCGTCTCAAGAACAGTAGCAGAGATGTCTGTAGAAACAGGACGGCCTCGCGGCCCACCCGTCACCAACAGGCTGTAATCGACCACGAGGAAGCACGAAGCTTCGCCTTGCGCACCGCCTATCTACACTACCTCTTGCAACCACGGGCGAAACGAAAGCAATACGTCGCTGCGCCGACGCCGAAACCCCCGACCAGATCGCTAACCAGTGTCGGCCAGCTTGTTCAGGAGTATGTTTCTGGCACCTCGTCGAGCCTCAAACTCCCCAGCGGCTTCGCCAACCAGCTTCTCGATCGTGTTGGCGGCGTCTTGAGGGGTTACGAGACTCTCCCGGGCTTCAACGACGCCGCCGTCAAAAGAAGCTTTGCAGAGGCGTACACGGCCTTTTCCGACAAGAACTTCCAGAAAACACTCAAGGAAAAAAAATTCGAGCCCCTTGTTCTCATTTTTTATTCATCGGCTACCAAGGCAGCTCAGAAAGGAAGGGCCCCCGACGACGATTCATGGAAGCTGCTCCCAGATCGCCATCTCGCCCTGTTCGTGAGGCTTACGACAAGCCTCCTGCGCGATCACGGTCACGAGAAAGATCGTGCAGAGCTGATATCGAGGCTGAGCTCTCTGGAGAATAAACTGTTGACAAATGACCAGAATTTGGTAGATAGCGGCCAGAACAAGAAAGGAACAACCGTCGAGGTTCTGGTGCCGCCAAGTCATGATGTCAAGGACATGCCAATGGTTCAGGTTGTGGCAAGTATATTCGGCACGAGCTTGTCCGATGTCCAGTCTGAAATCAATGACAACCGACCGGCCTGGACCGAGGAAGCGGCCTTGAAAGACCTCAAGTCATATCAGCACCGACTCAACTCCAACATGCCTGGTGCGTTGGGGAGTCATGACTTTGATGTCGAAGACGCCTTTCAGGAGTGGAAGAAGTCTGAATCGCCACACCTATCCCAGATGATGCTGGATATCTTGATAGCCAAACCCGAATTAGCGAGAACCTCGACGTCCACGTTCGAAAAGCCGTTGTCAAGCAGGCCACAGTCCATGTATGCTGCCGATCAAGCGTATGCCGACCTCGGCCGTGCCGTGTCTTCCCAAGAGGGGGGCACATTCGCACTTGACCTTGCTGCCAGTCTCTCGGATCTTTCCATTGGCAATGATCCGAGTGGTTTACGAGCTGCCGAGGAGATCATGTACACATTCATTCCGCCCGATCCCAGGGAGTTCTACAAGTATATTCTGCAGCACGCGGTGGCGTATGATCAGCTACATGCAGACCCGACCCTGGACTATCAACCACTGTCGAAGCAGTCTATGGAACTCTTGACGGAGCTTTGCGTGCGGTGGCGAATTCCTCAATTTTCGAGATTGATTGCGCTGCTTGAAGTGGGAGCTCGGAAGTTCTTGGACCAGGAAATCGTTCCCGAAGAGCTCGACGCCATTTTCGACTTTGTCAAGACACCGTTGCCAGATTTGAAAAAGGCCCCTCACATAACTCATTACGCGACGCCCCTGAACGAGATTGAGCCCAGCAGATGGACTGTGCACGACTTTGCGGTTTATCAGCAGACCTTCCACAGCCTGCACGACACCCTGCTGCGGGAGCTGTATGATCTGATGGAGCAGTGCTATGATGCCAAGCCGCCAAACATCGCAGCCGTCATGTTTCTCCTGGAAAACCATATTGGCGGCGATCCGACCTTCTCCCCTCGACCCAACGCCGCCTCTGAATTCTCCGATCACCTGACCCAGGGCCTCTGCCAGAGGGCGGCTGATGTTTACGGCGACTACGTGCAAAAGGAAATCCCGGTCCAGAAGGAGGACTGGGATTTTATCCACGTGGTCAAGCTAGGCAAGTCGGTGACGAAGCTGTGCGAACGCATCAGGAAACGATATAAGAACAATATGGAGATCATGCAGGTCAACCCGCTGTCGATACTTGTCCAAGAAATCTTTCCCAGCTTCGAGAAGGACGCCGGAGCCATAATTGAGACCATTCTGGCCAGGGCAAACGAATCTGGACAGGACATTGCCATCCAAGACGGTTTCGACCTGTACAAGGAGCTGGTCGAGATTCGGCGGATTCACCTCGAGTCGCTTCCTCAGGTGCCCTTCGCATTCAACATCGAGAACCTACTCGTCAATTTTGTGTGGCGCTGGATTCACTCGGCTGAAGCCAGAATGGCCGACTTTGTCGAGCAGGCCATCAAGCACGATCAGTTTCAGGTGCGGACGCATGATCCAGAGCAGATTGCCCTTGACTCTGAGCGGCATAGTGTGTCGATCATTGATCTCTTCATGCTCTTCAACCAGACCGTCGATACGGTCTTTGCTTTACGGTGGGCCAATGACGAGCACCACGCCCGTTTCATGACGGCACTTTCACGGAGCATCGCAACCGGGATCGGCCAATATTGTGACACTGTCGAACAACGATTTGCAAAGGAAATGGATCGCCCCTCGGCCGACGAGCTGAGTGCGCAGACCAGATCAACTCAGGAAAAGTGGATGCAGTATGCAAAGGACGCATGGAGCCCCAAGGAAAGAGTTGAGCCGTTTCAATTTTACGCCGAGGTGAGCAGTCCCCGACGAGGTTTCTTGGATCTCCTCTCTCGTGACCACTTTGCTGACCTGACGAAAACACACCACGCAGTCATTTGTGAAACTAAACAATATCGAATATGCCATGCAAGAGCTGGACAAGCTGGAGAAGAGCATGAACTCGGAAGCGTGTGCCGCACTGCTCGAGAAGATCGACGGCCCCAAGAAGAAGATCCGGAAGCCAAGCAAGTATACCTTCACCATTAAAGTTGTTGAAGCTGAGGACCTCAAGGCTTGCGACGCAAGCGGGTACAGCGACCCCTATGTCGTGTTTGGCGACGAGTATCAGAAGCGACTGCACAAGACTCGTATCATTCACAAGAATCTCAATCCCCGGTGGGACGAGTCGTTTGACGTCACCGTCCAGGGGCCAGTTAATATCATTGCCACCGTGTGGGACTACGACACGTTTGGCGACCACGACTACGTTGGCCGAACCTCGCTGAAATTAGATCCGCTGCATTTCAGTGACTATCTTCCTCGAGAGTTTTGGCTCGACCTGGACTCACAGGGGCGTCTCCTCGTTCGGGTCAGCATGGAGGGGGAACGTGATGACATTGAGTTTCACTTTGGCAAGGCTTTTCGCCATCTCAAGAGAACTGAAAGAGATATGGTGCGCAAGATTACGGACAAGGTCAGTAGTTGCAACAGTTCTAGTTCCTTGGCGACACAATGTCGTTTCTTTGACAATGCCGCTCCTATGGGCCCCCCCTTCTTATGTACTGACGCATTTTTTTTTTCTCCCCATCCACCGCAGCTCACGACACAAATCAGTGCGACCCTGTCTCGGGATACGTTGCGCAGTCTTCTCGGAATAGGCATCGGCGCGTCTGTGGTGAGCCTCTGGAAGAAGCGAGCCTCGTCGACAACGACCGGAGTCACGATGGATCAGATCGAGGATGCATTGACGCACCTCTTGACCTACTTTGACGAGAATTTTGCCATCATGAAACAGACGTTGACAGAGGCAACCATGATTTCGGTCATGACTCGACTGTGGAAAGAGGTCCTCATGACAATAGAGAACCTCTTGGTTCCTCCACTTTCCGACAAGCCGTCGAGCAAGAGATCGTTGACGAGAAAGGAGCTGGATATCGTCTATCATTGGCTGGAGATGTTGTTTGCATTTTTCAACGCCAAAGACGAGCACTCTGGCGAGCAGCTCGGTGTACCTGCCGAGGTGTTGAAGTCGCCCAAGTGGCACGAGCTCGCGTCTCTCAACTTCTTTTACTTTGAGGACACCCACAACCTAATCAGGGAATCGGAGAGGATGGCTGCCGCGACCGCGCAGAGGGCGCAGCAAGCACTTCTTCAGCAGTCGACGAATCATCAGCATCGCCTGTCGGCTCCTGCTGCGTTTGGGGCCACCTTTGGAGGCGCAGGTGCGTTTGCAAGCATGGGCACAATTCGACGGGGCAAGAGCGTCATGATGAGCCGTAACCTGGGCACCATGCGGAAAGCGAAGGAGGACAAGAGGCGAGAAGCTCAGGCTGATCCGAGCGACGATATGATCCTGCGCATTCTCAGGATGAGGCCAGAGGCAGCACACTACTTGAAGGAGCGACACCGACAGCGTGAACGTCAGGCGGCCACGGCGGCGGCGGCGCTCATTGTGAAGAACAGCGTGAATCAGAGATGGCACGCAGGAGCAGGACCCGCCGCCGCCGCAGCATATGGCGGTTCCCAGTATGCAAGAAGTCATCTGCCCAGGAGGTAGAAGGTTTCAGTGGTTCCTTCCTTGTGCGTGCTTTGACGAGGGGGATGCTAGATTTGTGTTTTCCTATTTTTATTTTTTTTATTTTTTTGTTTTTTTCTCTTTCTCTGTTTCTTTGCAATATTTTCTCAGCATCATCCAACCATCTGACATGTTCCTCGAGGCATTTGAATTTCTTCTCTCCCCTCCACTCTAACGTTTTTGTTGCTCCAAGCGAGATGAAAGCAGTTGTGTACCAGATACCCCCCCCCCCTTCCCCCCCCCCCCCCCCCCCCTTTATTCCCCATTCTTCGAGACATACAGGCGAGAGATTGCCAACCAACTACTAGATTTAATCTGATGATTTTGACACGCTGTGCTGTTGCGGATGGAGCATGACTTGTGGTTTCACTCGTACCGATAAGTGATGGTGTTTGGAATGAAGACATTTGTAAGGGTGCGGGCCGTGGGCTGACGCGTGGAATGTGTGCAAGACCCTTGTCCCACACGGTTTTCAAGTGGACTGTTGGCCATCCTTTTGGCGGAAGCGCAGTGGATGGCACGTATGATTTCCCAGGAGAAACTTTCTTGCACGGCGGCCATGGAGAAGATGTTGATGTAGGCAATCAATCGTGTATGGCAAGACGAATTGCATAATCAACGTATATACGATTGTAAGAGGATGATTTTCAATAGCAAAGAAAGCAATTTGGCGCAGTGGAAGCGCGCCGGGCTCATAACCCGGAGGCCGCACGATCGAAACGTGCAATTGCTATTTGTACTGAACTTTTTCTCCGTGAGAACTCGATGTCTAAACCCTCATCGTTCTCTTTTCCATATCTCCTTTTCTCTTTTTGTTTTTCTGTACTTTCTTTTCATCCCGGGGCTGTGGCTGTGGCTGTAGCTGATAGCAACTACTACGTAGTAGCAACAAGTTGGGGGACCTGAGGGCGGCACGGATCTATCATCTCTCTCTTTCACTTTATCACCACACGTATCATTTAGTCCCGTCGCATAATAAGAGCACACCGCGAATATCTTGAATCTTCCTCGCTTATATTTTGCCTGAGCCACACGCTGTGGAGGTCTACGTGCGCCAGCCGCGAACAAGTCCCCTCAACCTCAACCTTGGAAGCTCGACTACTGCACTGCACGTTCAATGACGTGAGAGATAGATGGTGCCAAGGATGGGATGGATGGCATTTTGGAACCTTGGCTTGGGCGACGTCGCCTCTCTCCGAAAGGGTTTATCTTTTGATTGACGAGAAGAAGATCTGCCTGTCCAACAAACAAACCCAGCCCTAGGGTAACACACAGTTCGAACCAAGGCAACCAGCACCAGCACCAGCCACAACAACCCGACAGCTCCAGCCCCCCCATCCGCCACAAACCGCGAGCTATCGCGTTTCTGTTCCTGGGATGGACCCCCCCCCCCCCCCCGAAACCGCGTAACGACTCCAAAGCAACACCGTCAACCTCATCCATCAAACCCTCTTCGTCCGCAACAATCGCACCCCCCCCCCCCTCCCCACGCTCCTTGTCGTCTATTTTCTTTTAAAAAAAAACCCTTCCTGAAAAATGGTATGCGCTCTCTTTCCCAAACCCCCGCGGAGGGGCCAACGACCAACCAACCCGACCAAGAAGCTCTAACTGCGCTCTGCGCCGTCTATAACCCCCCCTTTCCCCCCCCCCCTCAATAGATTGACAAGCTCATCGGCCTAGCCATGCTCCTGGCCGCCTCCTTCGTCTTCCTCTACTACAGCATATGGACTCTGATCATGGTGCGCCACCACTGCCCTCTCCCCCGTCCTCACCTCCAAGAACCCCCCCCATCCCAGAACCACGAACCACCAGCTAAATCCACGTCTTACACACACACACACACACAAAAAAAAAAAAAAAAGCCCTTCGTCGACCACGACCACCCCCTCCAAAACTTCTTCCTCCCCCGCCAATGGGCCATCCGCATCCCCGTCATCCTCGTCCTCCTTGGCTCCGCCGTCGTAGGATCCTTCCTAGGCATGGTCATGATCAGGAGCAATCGGAAGAAGGCCGCCAAGGCAAAGGCCGTCGCCGCCAAGAAGAAGAACTAAACCAGTCCGGTCCGTCCGCTCGGCCGCACCCCCGTCACGCAGAAACAACAAACGATTGTTAGGAAGAAGGGGGGACCAAGAAAAAAAAAAAAAGAGAGAGAAACGCAGAGAAATAGAGAGAGATCAAGATAAAGAAAGAAAGGGTTGTGTCTCGGTGCCCTCGCTGCCGGGCGGCTGGACTTGGCTCGCATCATGCAAGCATGGCACTGTATGGCCGATCAGAGGGAGGCTAGGAATGTCTTCCTTTGCAGTATTGTTTTTTTTTTTTTTTTTTTTTTTTTTGGTAGGGTGCCGTGTGGGAAGAAATGAAGAACATGGTGGAAAACCCCTTGTACACACTGCTACAAGACACCACCTACCTTACCTACCAAAGCAACGAACGCCTCCTGTAATACTACCACCTCGGCAATGGTCGCCTCCTATAATGAAATGATAAAGATGTTGACGACAAAAAGCACACCGCACAGCCAGTCACTCACTCGTCTTGCAAAAAAAGCACAAAACACCCCAATGCAGGTAATCGGAACGTTTTATTTGTCCAGCCCGTCTTCGCGCGACAGAACATCCCTCTGCTTGAACTGATATAAATGGATACTTTATGCATCACTGCCTCGACGGGACAAGCCCAACATGTATGCACCGCCTTGATTAAAAAAAAAAAAAAAAAACTAAAAAAAAAAAAAAAAACTACGTATACCGGTGTACAAGGAATTCCAGATTTCAAAAACCCAACCCAGAAGCCAAAACAGCTTGTGCGAATCGACGAGCAAAAACTCCAGCACCCCCCTTCCCCTGATAAACGGCAAGGCAGGCATTCCGTCGATCCCCAGAGCAACTCGAAAATTTGTGCATAAAACGTGTTTCTTTTCTTCTTCTTTTTTCTTTTTTTATTGTGGGAAAAAAAAAAAACCAGAAAAATGTATTGCTTAGGGCCTTCCACCCGTCCATCACATTGCGCCACGTTTTGTTTCGCCTCTACTCTACGCAGAAGCGTGGCTAAACTCGCTGGTCGGCAAAATCGAGCACCTCGCAGTCGTCCTCAAAGAAGCCATCCTCATCGCCATCCCCCTGGCGGCCTCCCCGTCTCCTTCTCGTCGTCACCACAATCTGCTCGGCGTCGCCGTACTGCATGACCCTCTCCATGGCAGACTGCGGCAGGGCCATGTGGTCGTCTGGCCCGATGAATTCCTCATCGTTTGGCGGCACACCGAGGTCAAGCTGCACGGAAGGGATCGGCTGGCCAAAAGCCCACGCAGATGAAGGTGCATCTTCCTCGACCAGAGGAGCAACAGACTCTTCGCCTTGTCGAGTCGTCTTCTTCTTCTTCTTCTTCTTCTCGCCCGTCGACGGCTGGCATCGACTGCTCCCGAGGCTCGTGTCGGCAAGGAGCACCGAGCCAGAGTTCCCTGCGCCGTATTCGTGCAAGGTGACCCGGCGGTCCGTGTGGAAGGGCTGATACGGCGCGCTGGATTCTATCTCAGCCATGGGGATCGTCGCCTCTATGCCGTGCCGGGGTATGGTCGCTGCGCGTGGCGGTTTGAGCGTCAACGTGTTTCCGGCCTCCATGTCGGCCTCCGATAGCTCCAGATACTCGTCGGCAGCGCCGAGCTCCATGATCTGACGTATGATGGGAGCGACCGCGTCGTCTGGGAGGAGCGGAACCTTGACGTCCTTGTACTTGTTACCTCTCGGCGTCTTCTTTCCAGGACCCGAAGATGCGGGTTCCCGCGTCCGGCACGGGAATGCACGCACCATGCCGCCCCCAACGGAGAAGAGCGTCTGGGATCGGCGTCCGCGGAACCACGTGACGCAGGCAGAAGAAGGAACCGTGGCACTCGGCGGCAGCGAGACGCGCTTCTCTCCCGTGTGGCGGAGCTGGCTGATAGCCGTCCCCGTTTTGCCGAGAGAATGACTGATGCTGGCTGCGATGACTCGGCCACCTTGGGCGGCCGAGTCTCTGAGCGTCGTGCCCGCGGAGGGTGAGGCAAGAGCATTGCTGCTGGCGCGGCGCGAGCGCGAGACGAAAGGCTTGGCGGCATGGTACGCTGCTCCGAGGGCACCCGACGCGATGGACACCGCGGAGCTCGGCTGTTCTGCGGCGTCAGTGGCCGTCGTGTCCGCGACCCTGCGACGGCGAGGAGGCGGCCACATGAACGAACTGAACGGCACGTCGAGCAGGTGGACGGTGCCCCTTTCCGTCACCACGGCCAAGCGGTCCCCGTGGGGTTCGGTCCAAGCAACCTCGACGATTCTGGCGACCGTCATTCTGGAGAACTGGGCAACCTGCCGGACCTGGGGCCCGATGGTTTCATGCTGCGACAGCGTGGTCTGCAGGGGCGAGGAGTTGGTATATTGCAGGCGGAGGAGATCCCAGACGGTCTGCACGTCGCCCTTTGAGCTTGCCGTGAAGAGGGCCAGAGACGATGGCGAAAGCGAGACAAAGCTGCATCCGAGCGGCGTGACGAAGGTAGCCAGAGGGTGAACCGTGGCCGACGCGGGCAACATGTCGACGTCAACGATGGACACGAGCCCAGGATCCTTGGCCACGCCGCCCGAGGTGGTAGGTCCGGACGCCCCATGGGTGGGCGGGAACTGTGATGGATCTGCCGCGGGCGCACGCGAGGAGTCCGCGGCCCAGTGGCTGGGCGTCGACCTGGCCTGTTGCTGCTGCTGCTGCTGCTGCTGGGCCTGGGGCGCCGGGGGCTGACTCCAGTATGAATTCCAAGCCTGCAAGCCTTGTTGTCCAACCCACTTCACACCGGAGATCAGCTCCTGCGTGGTCTCCCGCATGAACTTGTTCACCATGCTGTCTGATATGGGCAGATCGACAGCTGCCGAAGCAGCAGGAAGATGAGGCGGCGCCATGGAGGAAACCCCGGGTGCCCGCCCTTGGGTGGGAACGGGGATATGTGCTCTCAAGGCCGCCTGAGACGACGGGTTGGAAGGGCAGTACGCGATCCACCGTCCATTCAGCGAGAAGATGGGCAACTGAGACGTGGTGGGCCGATACGAGGTGGCAGAGGCTACGGCGGCGGCGGCGGCGGCGGGAGAAGAGGCCGAAGAAGACGTGCGGCTCTTGCCAGCCTCTTCCACAACCTCGGCCCGATGACTCTGCTGAATGGTTGTCCACAGTTTCCCGACGCAGGCAAACATGTGGGCGTCCTGTGGTTCGAAAAGCTGTCTGTATATCCAGCACTCTCCCGTCACACCGGAGCAGACGGCGACGGTGCCGGCCTCAGCTTTCACGCTCAAGGCTCCGCTGGGACCGGGAGGATGGAACAGCGGGCTCGACAAGGAAACGCCCGTGTTGATGGGTAGCCGGGGTGCCTGCAGCAGGACTTCGACCAGCTTGTTGGTCCTGAGCGAGTACACCTCGACCGAGGTCTGGTAGAACTGGATCGGCGGCACGGCTCGCGTGGGACATGCTTCCGCGTGGGCGTAGCTCGTCCGAGGACTCCCGCCGCCCTCCGGCGCGGCACCGGGCGAAGCGGCGTCGGTTGATGGCAGTGGCAAAACAGGCCCGTGGACGACGACGGCCACGAGGGGGAAGTCGGCGGCGCTCTGGCCGTCCATGGCCCAGGGAAGGATCTTTGCGTGGTGCACGCCGCCACGCAGGTCCTTCAGACTGCTCACCAGCTCGACGCCCTTTCTGCTCACGGCGTAGACCTGGAGCCCGCCCTGGTAGCCGGCCAGGACGACCTTTTCGGCCTTTGGCCAGGGTCCACTGTCGGAGGGGAGGCAGTCGAAGCCGAAGAAGTAGCCTTGATCGCCGGCCTTCATACCGGACTGCGCAGTCGTGTTCAGATCGAGATCCGGCACGCCGTAGAAATGCGGCTGGGGCTGGTGAGGCAGAGGCGGGTGATGAGAGCTCGCGGGCTGGGACGTGGCAAACTGCGAATAGAGGGAGCTTCGTCGATAGGCGGCAGCGGCAGATCTCGGCGACGTACCCGCCATGTGATGATGCGTGTACTGGACGTCCGACTGGAAGCTAAGGGGCCGTCGACTGCCGTTTGGCGGGGAAAGAGAGGCGGGTGACGGGCTCACAAAGGGCAGCCGGGCAGGCCAGCCATGGTGCATCTTGGTGGCATCCTCATATGACGAAGGCTGGGTGGGCGGCGACTCGCTCGCGAGATTGATGAGATTGCTGGGAGAGCCGGCCATGACGGTCTCGGCCCAGTCGTTGGTCAAGCTGGGCGCCGTGTTTGGAGATGTGGAAGCTGCGGAGAATGCGTCGAGCAGTGGCGATGCAGCGACCTGATGTCCATGGTCGGCGAAGGGGGAGGGCGTGACGTCGTCGGGCGTGCTGACGGTGGTAGAAGATGGCGCGGAAGGCGTGAGGCTCTGGCTGAAGGCAGCACTGCTGCCGCCGTCGTGGGTCTCGTCACCCTTGTTGTCGTTGTCGTTGTTATTGTTATTGCTGTTATTATTATTATTATTGTTGTTGTTGTTGTTGTTGTTGTTGTTGTCGTAGTCGTCGTCTTCGCTGTTGACGACAGACGCGCCGAGATGATGGTTGTCAGTCGAGTTCACAGGTGTACACAGGTGTGTACCGGATGACGGATGACGATTGAACGGGTCACGAGGGAAGGAGGAGGAGGAGGAGGAGGAGGAGGAGGGGGGGGGGGGCAAAGAGGGTCTCGGGTCTGCTGAGACGGCTGGGCGAGGAAGGAACTCACGAGAGCCGCCTGGCCGCTGCTTGCTGCTTGGTCACCGCGGCGGATATTGCACCATGTTTTCTTCCGGATTTCTTTGACTTCTTGGCTGCGCACCCATGATCAGTCAGCCAAACACCCTCTCTGCCTCTCTCCCTCATTACCTCTCTCCCCCTCTCTCTGCCTCTCTGCCTCTCTGCCTCTCTGCCTCTCGGTCTCTCAGCTACCCCCGCCTCGGAGGACCTTACCGAACATTCAGCCGGTGATGGGCCTACGAAATCAAAGGCGCCGTGTCTCCGCTTCGCAGGATGGTCCAGGAAGGCGGGAAAACGGACGAGAGGTGAAAAATGGGACGAGGAGCTCAGCCAAGTGAAAAGCCGACAGAACCAAGTCTCAATGGCCGCCCGAAATAGTATCTCGAGCACAGGGAAGTCTGGTCAGGAAAAGTCGCTCGCGTCGAGAAAGCGGCCCCCTTCGGGGTGGCCACGATAAGATGGAGGGGCAAACGCGCGGAGGGGTTGTTTGTTATCGGCCTCGGCCACGGCCACGGCGAAGGGACGCAGAGCGAGCGCAGCCAGCCACGTCCAAGGAGCAGGCAGGCGGAGAGAGGGAGGGAAGGTTTCGTCTGGGAAATCGAGGCAGAGAGAAACAAATATGTCCTTTCGCAGAGGACGGCACCGTGTGTGAAGAGAGGTTTTGGCGAGAGGAGAGAAAGAAGCTTCCGGGGGCCGGTCAGCTACTACTACTACTACTTACTACATGCTACTTACTACTGCTGCTACCACCACCACCACCACCACCAATGCTACTAGTAGTACTTACTGCTCGCAATGGCTATTTCGGGAGGAGCTAGACAAGACCGAACAATCAATCAATCAATCAGTCAATCAACCGGCCACGCCCCCCAAGACCGCGCGCTCCATTGCTCCACGGGCCCCCATCCATTATCCATTATCCATTGCCTGTTGCCCCGTCGCCCCGTCGCTCCATTGCCCCTTTGCCCCTTTGACCCCCCCCCCCCCCCCTCCCCCTCCCCCTCAGCCTCAGTTCAGCCAGCAAGTTCCAACTCCTCCCTCCCAGCCAGGCACTTTCTGTTCGGAAGGGGGGGATTTGGCGCGGCGTGAGCAGCCGGGAACGTGCTACGCCCAGCTGAGGGGTCGATGTGGTCACTGAATGTGGTCACTGAAAGCTGCATGCTCTGGATCGGGACGGAGACACCATGGGACTCGTCTGCAAGGGGATTTTTTTTTGCGATGGGAAGGGCGTGCAATCATGAGCCGCCACCATGGGGTTTGTCTGTCTACCTCTGAGCAACTCGGATCGCCCCGTCGTCCAGCAAACGCCTCCAACTCCCAACCAACTCCTCTCTCATCCACGCAGCAAACACTGTCGGTCGCGTTTTTCTTTTTTGTTGTTTCTTCTTCTTCTTCTTCTCTCTCGCCCCCCCCCCCCGCCGGCGCTGTTGTCAGCATGACATGACGCCTGACGCATTCCCCACGCCGACCAACACGCGGAAGGAAATCGCAGGGAGAGACCCCATGGTCCACGTCGTCGTCATGACTCCGTGTTGCGGGTGACGTGAACAGGGCCCGGTCGTGATGCCATCTTGCTCATGCTCGCTTGCCATGGCCATAGCCCTGCACGCACGCAACACTCGAGACACGCCCCCCCCCCCAATACTCTCTCCCCTCTCCTACCACCTCCCCTCTCCCACACGTTCCGGTTCAAGGTAAAGAGAAGCCAGAACCAGACCGCCACTACCTGCTAAGTAGTAAATACTAGTACCTACCTGATTTTACATTGACTTGCTCCGCGGGGGTCAGCTGAGCCTAGCTGGCTGGGTACGCGCGCGCACCAAGAGCCCAACCGAGCCACGCGGCACACACACTCGGCGCCGAAAGGCCAAAAGGAGACAAGTTCTTGACGGCGTCGAAAGAAGGGGAACCCCGGCCGCCCAAGACATTGATGAACGACGAGACGCCCATCCCCTTCCCATCTCGCATCCAATGTCTGCTGCCGAAATGGCTACGTGACTGACTACTACTGACTGACATGTCCACTGCAAAAAAAAAAAAAAAAAAAAAAAAAAAAAAAAAAAACAACCATGACTTGGGACAGCGGCGTCCAGACCGCTCACAGGCCAAGACAACCCCGATCCATCTTCATTCTTTCTTTCCGCATGCGCGCGTCCGCCGTCTTCACCTCCGCAGCCAGACCTAGTAGTACGTAGTTGGCCAAACTTCCATCCTTCCCCCTTCGCCACCGACGACAACCTTGCGCAGAACCGCGTGCCCGGCCCAAGGCACCACACAGTCGTAGTCGTAGATAGACCCCTCCCTGCTCTGCAGCTTCCCCAAAAAAGCATGCATCCCCAACGCCCGGCCCCCACTCGCAGAAGAAGAAGCCAGTTCCCGAAAACGGCCAGGGGAAAACACACCTTGGCCGCTGACTGAATGCTTGCCGACCCAGGACCTTGGTCCACAATCCTACTCCGTAGCTGCCGGATTTCTGTGTCCTCCACCCTCCCCTTTTCCCATCATCCCCCCTTTGGGTCAAGATGAAGACCGGCAAAAAGAAGGTTTGGAAGGGAGAAAAGGGGGAGGCAGGGGGGGGGCAAAAGGAGAAGAAGAAGTAGACGAAAGGGGGGGGGAAGAGGGAGTACTACGTAGAGAGAGAAAAAAAAAAAGCCGCACGTACACTTGTTTTGTTTCCCTTTTGCGGCGCCTCACGGACCCATCGTGACCTGCGCACATCGTGTGTGAAGCAGTCGATCCATCGCTCGTTCTGGTCCGCTCGGCCTGGTAGTCGGTAGGAGCTGGTGATGAAGGTGACACATGGGCCGCTGCCGAGGAGCGATCCAGACAACGTTGGTCGTGCCCCTCCCCAAGCAAGCAAGCACACACAGCGAGAAAGTCAAGAGCAAGTACTATGTGAGTAGAAAGTAGCGACGATGTCATCAATTCCCCAAAGCACCCACAAGACATCTCGATTGTTTGAAACAGTCCAAAAAAAAAAGGGAGAGGAGGGGAGGGGGAGGGGGGGAGGGGGGGGCAAACTACTCTTGAAAAAAACAGTGTGATATGTGTTTAGGGAAAGGGGGGAAGCATGCGCATCTGCATGATGAGCATATCCCGACGAGAAATGAACCAGATGTTCGATCGGTGAAGAGCCCCCCCCCCCAAATCACGATGATGTGCAATGTGTGCATAAAGCCAATAAGTGAGTGACAAGCACAAGCGACAGCAACAGTCATGAGTAAAAAAAAAAAAAAAAGCCCATCCATTGGCCCCGGCCCAGATTTGAATTTTTGAATTTTTGAATTTTTGGAGGGAAAAATAATAATAAAAAAACTACCGCAGAGCGCGCTATTTCTTCGAAAGCCAACCAGCCACACAAGGAGCGCCTCAGAAATCGCCTCCGTATTCGGCATTCCCGCCATACCAAGAACAAGAAGATCAAGAAGGAAAAACAAAAAAAAAAGAAGAAAGAGGAGGAGGGAGCAGGAGGAGGAGGAGAATGAGAGAAACGCAGAAGAAAAAAGAAATATAAAAATAAAATAAAAGAGGAAGGGAAGGACAAGAAGAAGAAAGAAGAAAGAGAAAAAAAAAAAAGAAAAACAAAAAAGGCAAATATAGAAAAAACAAATAGCAAAAGAAAGAAAGAAACAAAACAAAAAGAACAACAGAGGTACGAAAAAAAAATAGTAAAACATTATATAAAAAAACCCCTATGCGTTTGTTGTTTCAAAATAAAAGAGAGAGAGAGAGAGAGAGAGAGAGAGAGAGAGACCCTGGTTGGAAGCAAAACCCGCCCACGCATCACTTCTTCACCCCCCGGGCATTGACCTCGCCCTTCTCCCCGATGTTAAGAACTCTCCTACAGTCAGGACAATACCACTTCGTCGTGCGGGCGGGAATGTCCTCCAGACCTACGCATTCGAGGTGGAACCATTCCTGCTTGCAATGCTGGAGATGGTGATGATAAAGATCAGTCTCGGCGGGGTTGAAAGAGAGAGAGAGAGAGGGGGGGGGGGGGGGGGGTTTCGACGTAGCAATAAGAAAAAAAAAAACACACACACAAAGACACACAGAGAGAGGGAGGGAAGAAAAACCGAAAAAAAAAGGGGGGGGGGGGGTAGGGGGGAGGAAAGGGAAACATACATCGAGATTATCGCACTGAATCATGGTGCCGAAGCTGACCCTGTTGCAAAGGCAGTAACGCGGCTCGTCAGGATCGATGGGCTTCCCCTCGTCGTCCACCTCCTCCATCTCCGTCTCCAGCACTTGGCCCTTCTCCTTCTTGGTAGCCCGAGCCTTCCGCCTCGGCGCCGCCTTGCGTTTCCCCACGGCGCTGCTCCCGCCGCTGTTGGTGGTACTAACAACACCAGGGGCGGGACGCTTAGTCCGTTTCGCGGGCTGCTTGAACTCGGGCGCCGGCGTGGTCCGCGCCGTGCTCGCGCGACGGGGCCGGTCCACCGCCAGGGATGGTGGCTCCTGGCTCGTGGCCTTGCCTCGCGAACCCGGACGACGGGCGACTGTGCCGTCTGCGACGCTGGGACCGTGGCTCGGTGTTTGGCTGCCGGACGGGGGTCGCGCGCACGTCGTCGTCGTCGTCGTCGTCGTCGTCGTCGGCGGCGGCGGCGGCGTAGTCGACTTTCTCCTGTCCGTCCGGGGCAGCGGCACGGGGGTTTCCGCCGGCGGCTTGACGGGTATGACTGTCGTCATGGTGGCAGTGTTGATGTTGCTGTTGCTGTTTGGCGTCGTCGCCGCGCCGGGGGCCGAGTGCAGAGTCGGCGACAGCGCCGGACGGGAAGAGCTCTGAGGGGGGTAGGGGATGGGAACGGGTGTTTCTGCAGCTTGTGCGACGGCCGCGGGACCACTGGGCGTCCCCGAGGACCCCGGCTGGGCCATGCTGGCGCTGCTGCTGCTGATGCTGCTGCTGCTGGTCTGGCTGCTGGCGCCCCTGGCGATGCTGCCGTAGGCGCTGTTGGCGGCATCGGCACCGGCACCAGCGCTGCTCCTGTGGTGGTTGCCGGGATCCGTGGCCGGCACGCTGCTCTGGCCCATGCCGGGATGCTGCGGTGGGGGAATCGGCGTCTCCATCTTGCTGCGCTTCGGCTGAGGAGGCTGCGGTGGCGTGGAGGCCGTCTCGACAGTCTCGGCCACGTCGTGATCGGCGTCCACCTCTCTCTTCCTCTTGACGTTGGGCCGAGAGGTGCTTCGCGGCTTCTCCAAAGACTGGCCGCATTCAGGAGCAGTCCTGGCGTCCCTGGCGTCTCGTGCTTCGTTCGCGTTGGCCGCCTTGTTCTTGTCTTTCCCCATGAACAGCTTGGCAGCGTGGGCCATTTTCCTGGCCGACTCCTCCGCCTCTTCGGCCGCCTGCTTCGCCAGCGCCTCTCTCTTGAGCTTCTTGGCTTCGTTGAGCTTCATCCCCCTGTTGCTCGTCGGGACTTCCTCGGCCCCGATCGAGCTGGCGCTGATGGCACCAGCAGGGAGGTGCCGAACCCGCGTGTCGTCATCCATTACCAGCGAGGGAACCTTGGCGTCGAATTCCTTGCCCTCGTCTTCCGCCTTCTTCTTGGCCTCTCGATACTCGTCCGGCCCCCGGCCCAGCGACTTGAGTTCTCTCGCCACCATGGTCTCGCTCGGTGTCCACGTGGCGTTCTTCTTCATGCGTTTCCGCAGCTTTGCCAGCTCGTAGTTGGTGAGTTGCAGCCAGGGAGCGTCTCCGCTTCCGATGACGGCGTTCTCCGGGGGCGGGTTCAGGAGCGCGGCCACGTTGGCCGCCGCCGCGGCGCTCAGCGCGGCAGAAGGGCGCGCCGTCCTGCTGCTGGACTTGGGCGTCTTGTTGGACACAATCTTGATCCGTGGCGTGGCCGGGGTCCTCCGCCCGACGCCGAAGATCTCGGAATCATCGTCCGTGCTTATGTCGCTGTCGTCGCTGCCCGTGTCGTACTCAATCTCGTACGGCGCCAGGACCTCTCCCGGGACGGTCACCCTCGGGATCCTGTGTCGTCGTATCTTGCGCCCGTCTGCTCCGACGGGTGCCCTGGTGCGAGCTGTCTGCGGCGACTTGGCCGTGGCCGGGCTCCTGGCCTCCTCGGCCGGGTAGTTATTCATCATCTCCCGCAGCTTTTCCAGCAGGACTTTTGCCTTGTTGTAATGCCGCTTCACGTTCTGGGACATCCTGACAGCCTCGTCGTGGGCGAAGACCCTCGAGCTCATGGCCTGGTTCAGCTTGTCGGATATGTCGGCGCGGAGACTGACGGGCGTGGGACGGTCCTCCGCGGGGAGGCTTGGCAGGTTGCCCCAGGTCGTCGTCAGATCGTCCACCGCGACGGACGCGTCGGCGTAGACCTTGTCGAGTTTTCCAATCAGCGTGAGGGATCGGATCACGTCGGAAGGCAGGTATTCGGTAAAGTCGAGAAAATCGGACACGGTGGTTTGCGCATCGGGATCGGCGCGAGGCTCGAGGATCTTGTTGCCAAACCCCAAGTTCTGTCCTGCGGCTGCGCGGTTGACGAGGATGCCGTCGTTTGGCGATGCGGCAACGTCGGCCTCGCCGGCCGCACCTTTACCTGTGCCCGCGACGGCCATTGCGTCGCGGCCTCTCTGCTTGGCCAAAGAGGAATCAAACAAGGTGAAAGAATGACGGCGTGAGAGACGGGCGTCTGTCGTCCTTTTGGCTTTGCATGGTGCGTCACGACTTCTCAACGGCAAGCTCGTGGGTGGATACACTCTGCTTGACATGTTACGTAAGCTAGCCGCATCGGGGGAAATCGAAAATCGTTGCTCTTCTTTTCTCTCTGCTCCTGTTGTAGCAGTAGTATACAACGTACGCTTTTGGATATCATGACCTGCATTTCAAGGCTTGGACTTGAGTCCATCACGAGCTTAGGCCATTCAAATGAATGATTGTGCTACCAACTCCAAACCCGATCGAGCACACACCCTGCAGTGACCACCCCGAAATTCGTCAAACAATGGCAATGGCTCCTCTCTCCGATTTGTCGCAACTGACCGACCGCCCGCCCACGATAATTCCGTCCAAAGTTGGTATATATATATATATATATATATACATGTCTGCGTGAAGCCAGCGCCAACATCAAAAGACAAACACCTGGGAATTGCCGGTTCAACTTTCATGACATGGCAGCTCCATCCAGAGTCAATCAGAACAAGGGCAAAACCGTAACCGTCCCTGGATTAAAAGTCCCAGTCCGGCTCCTGCTCCCGGGTCAATCGTGGGCCCACGATCCTTTCGGAGTCCTCCACCGTGTAGATGGATGTGTGCCCAATCAAGGAAAAGGAGCCATACACAGTGAGCGTCTTGCACTTCCTGACGTCGAGACAAGTGTCAGCTTCAGGTGCCACGCTCGGGTGTCCGACTCCTCTGGTCGAGAGGCATCATCGAAGCTCACAAATAGCCTGATATGGAAACGTTCCCATACACTTGGATATCTTGCCCGTCCACGGATCCCGATATTTTCAACGAGCCAAAGCTTTTGGTGGTGCCGCTTTTCACCGAACGCCGGATCAGAATGAGCCATCGTCTATCGTCTTCATTATCAAAGCATGATTCGATGGGTTACGTACCTCACCGTCAGCACGCCGGTGACAAGTATGTTGCCGTATGCTTTGATCTCACCCCTGGTAACGCCAAGGAAGCCGTCAGCCTGTTTTTTTGCTCCCATCGCGAGAAGCTGTGGCGATGGTGCTGCACAGCACTGCACTGTGTGTCTTGTCCGCTACATCGAACATCCGAATGGAGCCTCGGGGAAAGCAGACTGCCGCGTTGCTGGCGAGGAAGGACAAGGAGACGGGGGGTCGCTTACTCGCAAGTCACTCTGCCACTTGTGCGGAGCGCACCGTATGCCTCTACGCTGCCACGGATGATGATGTCTCCCTCCAGACTGATTTCGCCACCAGATTTGACATCCCCGATGACCTCCAACGGCCCGCGAAGAGTCAGAGGGTCGTTGGTCTGGATAGCTCCGCGTCTCTGAAAACATCCGTATTCAGCCGACGAGCTCGTGTCGTGGGTGTTTGACATGTCACGTCAAGGGGCGATCCGTATTGCTGTTTTGTTGACCGTTAATTCTCCCCCTTCTCTTCACCTCTCTCCCTTCTTCTTCTTCTTCTTCTTCTTCTCTCTCTCTCTTCTCTCTTTTGCCCCTCCTGACCAAGCGATAAGCAAAGTAAGCGAAAAGACGTGTTCGAGTCGTTCTTGCCTAGCCTCTGGACGGTGTGAAAGAAGAAAAACCCACTTGTTCAACTCCAAGTTGCGATGAGAAAAGAGGTTGGCTTACTTGTCCCCCTTGCGAATGGGTGCCCATCTCGCAGCATCATCCCATCGGGGAAGGGGAAGGAGAAGGAGGGGGAGGCACCCCCGCCGAATCCCCCCCGCAGTCTGCCTGGTTCCTGGACAAGGAAAGGCGGCGACAACTCCGGCGTTCGGTATCGCGTCTCACTGCAGGCGCTGTCTCTCCCATCTCTGGAACCCGCAGAGGCGTGAATAATGAATGATGCGCAACCCTCCTCATCCATCACTTGCCACAAACATGTCTCAAGACGCACAGCAAGAAACTGACACCATAATGTGCGAAGCAAACATGTACAAGAAAGGACCTGCATGACCAGGACGCGTATTTTCAACCTGTAGATTCCAACCGCTTCTTCCCCGCAAACAAGGAGGAACAGAGAGGCACCAGCGAGTCTCAGAAGACGCTCGTCATATTTAACATTTAACACGGCATTGCAGCAGCTACGGCCAAACCCAACACCCGTCCCATTCGCCAGTTTGTTTTTTTGCGTCGCGTTTCAAACACCTTGTCGTACCCATCCATTCATCTCCACATGACGATATACTGCACTTGTATGCAATGCATACTGTGAATCCGTGCCAACCGACACATTTTTTTCTCCGTCCTTTTTCTTTCATCTTTGCCATGAAATTTCCTTCCCCCTCTCGAAGGTAATACATCGGTTTCCGCCCTATCGAGACAAGCATATATTTACTCGCGACCCACAAACCCGAGCCCGACACCGGCGAGGATGGCCGAAACAACCCAGACAGAGGCATACGCTGCCGCACCGGCCGGCTCGACGCCGTACATGCGGTAGATGCATGAAAGGTAAGTGCTGGTTCCTGTCAGGACTGCTGCTGCGACCGTGCGGCGGATAACCACTTTTGTCTTGGCCGTGTATGCCCAAAAGTTCCACCACACGGTCTGGCCGAGCGATGCAGTGACGGGGTCAAACTGCTCAATCGTGGCGTCTTCCTTGGCCTTGCCGGTCACGGCGAAGGGCGCGAAGATGAAGGTGCTGGCGGCGAGGCCAAAGGCCAGCGTCGCGGGGAGAACATCTGTGTATGAGGCCGAGTAGGCGGGCTCGAGAGTCGGAAGACCGTTGAAGTGAACCGCGAGAATGCGCGGCAGCAGGAAGCGCAGGGACAGGACCAGCGTAACAGTGTATATGGCCGTGGACAAGAGACTCGTCAGTATCCGCATGGGCACATCGAGCATCTCGCGGCTGGCATTTCGTCTGGCGGCGCCGTCTGTCCTCGTCAGAGGGAGAACCAGGTAGAAAGGAAGAGCGATGGAGAGCACGTCGATGGCGAGGGCGGAGATGGCAGCGGTGGAGCCCAGACCGTAGAATGCGGAGAGCAAGAAAATCTACGCGCGTTAGGAAGGGGAGAGAGCGACGATATTTGCACACCATGGCCGAGACTGCTTACCACGGGCCCGTGGGCCAGAACGTTCATCGACACAGCCTCAAAGCTGTCCAGCTTGCCAAACCATGCCAGAGCCAGCTCAGCACTGCCGGGCGAGGATAGAAACAAAAAAGGCGAAAATTTGATTCAGCAGTCGCGTCTTTCCAATACGGCGGAGAGAATCACACCCGGGAAATACTCACATCCGCCAACTTATCAGAACAGCCACCTCGCTCCAGGTGTCCGGGCTGCGCGTCAGCGATTGCAACGTCTCCGAAGACACTTGCGACATGACGACGTTTCCGAGGGTAGAAAGCGCAAAGCTGAGTGCCACCGTCAATGGAAACTCGGCGAAGCGAGGAAACTTGCCGCCCGTGTCACCGGCTGGCTGCGCAACATTTTCCAGCCCGTCGGTCATCGAAGATGTGTGTATATCGGCAGTCGCATCGTCCATCCTGCTGGCTAGAGGCGCATCCGATTTTGTACTCCGCTTCGTCGGCGTCATGGTGATAGATTTCGGGGTAGTACGTTGTGACGGCAGGGCAGGCGCCCGTTTGCGCTGTTTTGGTGATGTGGTTCTTTTTGGGTTGTTGTTTTTGTTATTGTTGTTGCAGAGCGAATAACCGGCCTCTGGCTGTGACGACAACGGCGATGACGATGACGATGACGGTGGACGATGGCGATGAGTTTGCGTTGGTGGGTAAGTGGTGCCAAGTTATTTTTCGTTCGCCTACCTCCTCCAAGCTCCAAGCTTCCGGGCAACAAGCTTCCAGGCAACAAGCTTCCAGGCAACAAGCTTCCAGGCAAGCACGCCCTGCGCATCAGGGGGAGGTGGGGTTAGTTAGGGTGGCATCAGCCACTAGGGGAAACAGATCAGCGCTTCCCCCCTCCCCTCCCCGGCCAAGGCTCTAGCCACCCGTTCGCTGTACTGTATGGTCGAAATCATCGCGTCCCCACAAAGCGGTCGAGAAGGAACCTGGCAGCTCTCAAATTTTCACTCATTCATTTCCCTGTTGAACCGGCGCCTGCTTCTTCATTTCCTTTTCTTTCTTTCTTTTCTCACTTCCCGAGAGTGTTCTTGATAAGACGTCCAAACGGTGGATGGCTTCTCCCAGCCATTGCAGTTTGTTTTTTCTCCAATTCTGCACATGGCGCCGTCTTGGCTTCCTCTTCTTCGCCTTGAGAGAGGAACAAACCAGTGATCAACCAAGTTTCTCGGACCGAGCTTTTTCTCTCTTTTCCCTGCTCTTTTATTTCCGTTCCTTTTTTCCTTTCTCTTATAAAAAAAAAACGCCTCACCATGGTTTTGTCCATCTAACATGCAGACTCCGATGATGGCACAATGACAGACCCTACGGCCGCGTCTCGGCACCAAACGAGCACCGAAGACAAGGAACATAGAGGAGAATGTCGCTTTATTGGGGTATTTCATCGGGTGTACGCTCGACACTTGTACGAATCCTCACTTTAACCTCGTGGAGATGCAATCTCGTCTGCAGAGACCAAAATGGTCCAGAATGACCGCGCGTGCAGAAGGGCCCTCCACTCCTCGGTACCGAGAATTGCAAGCGGAGCTGTACCACCTCATACAAAGAGTTTGATGCATATCATAGTACATGTGAGAGAGGCACCATGCCCAAATCCCTGAAAATTCCATTCAGTCCAACTCCGGTGCCATGGGAACCCTGGACAGGGTTCTTGAAGATCATCGTGCCCCAAAAAAAGGACCGCCGTAGGAGTCGAGCAAGCAGGCAGGCCAAGCAGGCAAGCGAGCGGCTCACTCCTCCATGCGACCAAAAACGCCATCGTCGTCTTCGTCGCTTCGCGCGCGAGAGCGCATATCGAACTCATCGTCGCTGTCCTCCATCTTCACGTCGTGGCTACCGCGTGGCACCTCGCCTCTCGTGAAGCTCTCCGGTTGACGTCGGGGGAAACTGTTGATGAAGCCAGCACTCGTCAACGAAGCGGCCTGATCAAGATACTGGGCTGGGACGAGAGGTACAGGCGGCGCATCCGAAGAGACAACAAGGGTGCTCTGGGAGCCGTCGTTGCTGTTGAAGCTGCAACTAAGGAGTTCGACGGCGGCCGCGAGAGCTCGGTCATCCTCGCCAGTTCGATTGGCACCAGAAGAGGGTGGCCGTCTCTCATGGCCGGGCTGACAAAAATGCCCGTGCCCAAAGCCGCTGGACGTGCTTTCGGGTATGGCGGATTGATAGCTTCTGGAAAAACAGGGGTGATATCCATCTCGATACGACAGTCCATCGAAGTTTGGCGCCTCCAACATGGGAGGAGGGGTGGTGTCCGCCGAGCTTTGACGGCCGGCGTGTTCGAAGCAGCCAGAAGGCGCCGGTGAAGAAGAGTCTGGCTCGCTGGCAGAGTCCCTGGTGGATTCGGGAGGTGTTGCCGTGCTCTCGTTGCCGTTCATAGCGACAAGGACAGAGGCGGCTTCGAGGAGCTGCACTTGCTGGTGCTTCGAAATGAGCAACTTGGATGTTAAGGACCATTCAGGGGTATGCTCCCATCTATTTTCCCCCCATTCGCATTAGACCGGACCTGTGTCGACCAACAAAAAAGAAAGGCCAAAAAAACAGAAGTACGACACGCACGCTCGCTTGCATGCGACGAGAATATTTGGGAATTCGGGGATTCAGAGAATTCGAGCGACTGGACAGAATAAGGTTGCGCAGCGGACTGTTGGACAAGACTTACAGATGCTTGGTTAAACAGCTGCCGTGCTTGTAACTTTTGCCGCACTTGCCACAGCGAATCTCAGCACGGTTGCTTCTCTTGCCGTCCTTGGACTGGGATTGTCCGTCGCTGGCTCGCCGAGAACGAGCGACTTGCGACTTGGCAGCCTCGTCGGCCGATGCGTCGTTACCGTCGTCGATGGCGCTGTCTGGAGATTCGTGTTTTAATTGAGGGATCGTCTTGTGCGTGGGCAGGCTGGCAGGAGGAGACGGCAGGCTGCCGACCATGGACGCTCTGGCCATGGCAGCCTTGGTCATGGTTTGTCGCCGGCTACTATTGACGATGGGGATGGCGCCTGTCGGATCGGCGGCGGCGCCGCCGACGTTGACAACGGCGGTCAGAGCCGCGACATTGGGTATGGGGGTCGTGACGGACTTGCGGCGGGTGATACGATGGTTCGCATTGAGGGAGGACGAGAGTAGAGAATGCGAGTTATTCCTCGCATGGGATTGCCGGCCGGGTATCGCAGAAGCGGAGGGGTTCGAGAGGGTTGGGCGCTGAAGCGTCAACGGTCTAGAGGATTGTTGCATTTCCTGAAAGTCGGGAGGAAAGAGAAATAAGGAGGCAAGAAAAGAACAAAATAAAAGATTTTTTAAAAAATTGAGTCAGCACAACTGACCCCTCGAGAGCAACAAGTCAAGTCTGCAAGGGACCCTCAATATTGTTTGTTGGTGTGTCATACTTTTGAGGAGGCCATTGCCAGCGGACTTGGGATTGCTCGGGAGGTGGGAGCCGACTGATGTCGGACGTTACAGGAAGGAGGAGGGGAGGGAAGCTTTGAGGAGCCTGGCCTCGTCGACAGAGATTGGATGCGATATACCGAGGACTCTGGCAATTGTGCAAGCATTGGAGGAGATGTGATGCTGCAAGAGGACAACAACGAGAAAAGGAGCAAAAGCAGAGCGAAGGAGAAAAATAATATTTTGTACGGGCTCACGGCCAGATTCGTGGGGGGGGGGGGGGGGGGAAGGGGGGTGGGGTGGGCGTGTATGTTTGTGTATGTGTCTGCGTGTGTATCTAGTACTATGTACTATGTATGTACGTACACATGTATGCGTCGAAGGTCGGACAGACGAGAAGGTGTGTCGTTACGAGAAAGTGCACGCCAGGCGCCGGGGGGGAGGTACACAATGTCTGGGCTGACTTTTGCGATTTATCGGCACGGGCAAGGGGGGGGTGGAAGGGCAGGAAAGTGGTGTAGCACCATCGGGCCACCAGTTTGGTTTGGGGGGCGGAAGGGGAGAGGGAAAAAAAAAAAAAAAAGTAGATTTTGTGCCCTGTTTCTTTCTGGTTTTCTCTCCCAAGCGGGCCTGAAAACCGCTCCTCATATGGCTGGCGGTGGTGGGTGGCCACCGAGACTTTCCAGCGGTTTCTAAACTGGTCCAGGGAAGGGCTGGCGGCTTGTTTATTGCGACGGGACGGGTGTGGAGATAAAGAGGACGAGTCGGCGCGGAATGGGAAGGGGGGGGGGGGGGTGAGCTACTGAGTCCTGTCCTGGTTGGTCGGTCATATGGTCGATTACCGGGTGGGGGGTCTTGAGAGAGAAAAGAGAGGGAAAGGGAGAACCGGAGGGCTGGGAGGGGGGGGGCAAAGCCGGAGGGAGAGAAGTTCGACCCCGGTTGCCAGCCGGCTTTGCCACGGCGGGTTCGCGCCCAAGAGCGAGATATGCAAGCATGCAAGTTTTGAATGAAGATGAAAAAAAAAGAAAATTTTGCAGAGTGGCAAACAGCAAACAGAAAGAATGGGCGGGAATGAGCTCAACGGGCGATGTATTATGATGTGCTTAGGGAGAAAAAAAAAACACACACACGCACGCACACAAAAAGAGGGTGTGGTGTCAGCGAGAAAGGGGGGGGGGGGGGAACTCTAGACTCAAGCTACTATGTATACGGTATTGCTCAAGAGGCCAGTCCAAGGAGCAAAAGGTGCCAAAAAAAAAAAAAAGAGGGGTGAGTAAGAAAGGAAAAAAAAAAAAAAAGGATCAAGCACGCATCGTAGGTACAATCGTGAATGGAAGGATGGAACAAGGCAGTCTGTCATGTCAGGTGAGGTCGGCTTGGCGACGTGACGCGAGGGCATGGCGCGGCCGCTTTCTCAAGGCGGAGCGGAGAGAGGGGGCTCCGTTCATGTGCCAGATGATCCATTGAGCTTGTTCTTGTTGTGGGTTCGTTACGGCTTGTCGTTTGTCGATGGGACGGACGCATCACAAGAACCAGCCACTAGTATGTTTAGTAAGAGAAGGAAAAGAGAAAAAAAAGAGAACAAGAAAAAGAAAAGAAAAAACCATGCCGGCCGAGAAAACCCTACTGTTGCGTGCGTTTTTGTTCGCTCACGGGAGGCAGGCAGAAACTGTTTTTTTTTTTTTTTTTTTTTTTTTTTAGAAAAAAAAAAAAAAACTCTCATCCCGCACGAGCAGACTGCTTGCGGAACTTTGGCGTGCTCTACCGGTGCGGTGCGGTGCGGTGCGGTGCTAGCTACTAGTAGACAGGCTTGCTTTCTTTCTCTTTTTTTTTCTTTTTTCTTTTTTCTTTCTTTCTTTTTTTTTTTAGCCCCTCCTCGCCCAATGGGGCTTAAACCAGGTTGCGCATATCCGCGGCTTGTTCTTGTTTCTGTTTCGCACGAAAGGGAAAGGGGCAGGGGGGGGGGGGGGAGGGCAGGGCTTATCGTTCTAAACTTGGAGGCCGCTACGACCATCACCTTGCGGTAGGGAAAAAAACGAGGGGCAGGGCACAGACCTCAATCCTGTGGTTCTTTTTTGTGCTGGGGTGAGGGGGAGGAGGGGTTGGGTTGGGGTTTTTTTTTTTTTTTTTTTTTTTTTGTTTGGTTGCCTACGGAGGTGTAAAGCACAGACAGAAACAGAATGAGGAGGATTCGCGCGCGGCAATCGAGGTAATCGAGTCCGCCGTACAAAGAGCGGAATCTGCGGCATGTCACGGCATCGTCTCTCAGAGAGTCTTCTTTGCGTGCAGCTGGTGATTTGGCGGCGGGAGAGGCCGGTTGATCCTGGAGGCAAAAGAAAGGAAGAAAGGAAGAAAGAAAGAAAGAAAGAAAGAAAGAAAAAGATGCGTGCGTGCGTGCGTGCGTGCGTGGGTTCCTTTTTTCCTTTCTCACACTGCTTAACGTGGTCAATGTGGTGCGCCATTGTCCGCCGGGAAACATTCTCGTTGGGATGTCGCGTGGTATCGTGTATCGTAAATATCGTGTATCGTGTATCATGTATCGTGTCGTGTCATGTCATGTAGTGTCGTGTCGTGTCGTGTCGGGTCGGACGGACGGCGGGTCAGCGAGGGTGTGAGGAAGGGGGGGGGGGGGGGGGACAAATGTCTGTTGGCCACTTTGCTCCTGGGAAAGGGGATTTGAAATAAGAACAATCACGATAAATTTTGCATTTGGCTGGGTTGCAAATGGATGATAACGTTAGAGCACGACCGATGGGTGCTACCGCGTTGGGAGACAATCTGGCTTCCGCTTTATGTACACACCCCGTAAACGTTTGTATCTTTTTTTTTTTCCATCTTTCCTTTGGAAAAAAGGTCCGATGGGTCCAACTGGAAAGTCTCGTCGATGGGAAACTTTCAAATTTGTCGGCACGGGATCGCCTAAATGCCCAACTGATTTGGTTCTTTCCTTAGGCGAGGGCTCGTCGTCACAACCGTGCGAGATTGGTGGACCGTTGTTTGTAATGAGGGGTTCTGTTTTGTTCTGCAGTCATTCAACAAAACAAAAAAGTTGCTTGCGGAAAGTGGGCGGGGGAGGGGGGGTGATAGGGCACATATCACATCGGCATAGTACCATGGCCAGGTCATGTCGGCAGGAAAGATAAGCAGTGGGAAGACCGGATGTGCGTAGTAGTAGATGTTTTCCCTCAAGTCAGCGGGGGTGGAAAAAAAAAGAAGAAGCAGGCGACCTCGACGAACCAGATGGTTGGCACATCTTGCAAACGACTTTTTTTTTTTTTTTTTAAGTTGAGTTTGAGAAGAAAAGAAAAAAAGAAGCCATCTGGACAAACAAACCCCATCCGGCGTAATGGTCCGGAGTTCGCCGTCGGCCATCATGCCTCTCCAATGAACAACTGAACAACGCATCATACGCTAAAACAACGTGGAATAGAGGACTTGGGGGGGCCCGTCATCGGGAGGGAGGGAGGGGGGGGGGTTTTAAAATTCGAATGGGCACAGAGTTAGCGTGGTCAGATGAACGTAGAACGTGAACGCATGCATGCAGTTGTGCGAGAAGCAAAAGAGGAAAAAAAAAAAAAAAAAAAAAAAAAAACCAGGAATGAAAATGTCCGGGAGAACCGGGGTGGGTGGGAGTTGCAGAGTGGGTCCGATGGGGAAATCGGAACACAACACAGAACGACATTTTATCAAGGTTCGTTCAATGATGTGCTGCTCCGGCCATAATGGCGTGTCGTTCTCGCAAAGGGAACCCCCAAACAAACATGAGGAACGGCGACGAGGAAAGCAAGGCTCTTCGGCCCCCGAGTCCGACGTCGAACCTCGCGGCTAGGAGCGGGCGGTCCCTTGTTGATCCCTCTTGGCCCTGGTTCCTGGGCAACGGTGACACAGGTTTATGTGGAAAAGAAGAAAAAAAGCAGGTACGGCGTCGTTTAAAAAACATTGTTCGTTTCCCCCCCCCCCCCCTTCTTCTTCATTTCCTTCTTCTTTGGTTTTCTTCCATGCCCTTTCAATGTGAAACATGTCTGGGTGCCCCCCATCTTCTCGCATGACCAACTTCTTTTTCGGTTTTTGTATTTGCCCCCCAGCGGCTGTGTAATTAAACTTTATATATACAACACATTTATCCTTTTTCATTTTTCATCTACCTATTACCGCCAAAAAAAAAAGGGGGGGGGGAGGGGGGGAACGTTGGCTTCTTTCGTTACACCTTACCCATCGAGTGTCAAGTACTCTGTTTTCGCAAAAGCATTTCCGTCACCATCCTGTTTGAGTCGCGCCTGCCTGTTTCTCTATGTCAGGGCATCGTCATACGGAGCCAGCCCCCACTGGGGGAAGAAGGAAAAAAAGACAGAAAAGAAAAAGAAAAGAAAAGAAAAGAAAAGAAAAGAAAAGAAAAGAAAAAGGGATGTCGGGCTGAAGAGTGGGTTCCCCGAGAATAGAAACAGTCGCCTTGCATTCCTGTCAGTGCGCGCAGCCGCCAGGTAACCCAGGTATTGGGGACCGCAAAGCAACGCCACATGATGATCTCGGGGACTAATGGTGATGAAAAAAAAAGCTGTGCTTCCCCTCCCCCTTTCCCCTCACACCTTTTTTTTAATATAGTTGCGTCGCTTCTCCCTTTTTTTTTTTTTTTCCCCTAGCAACTTGGACGTATCATACCTCTTCATGTATCTTTTTTATTTCATCGACTTCAAAAGAGAATAAATAAATGGGGCGTCTTGTATAATCATAACTAGCAGTTTGCGCCATAGTCTTACGTGCATTTGCATAAAAGCAGATATGCTTCTACGCGAGGTCCCATCGTCTCGTGCCCCACGGCCAACGGCCCCTCCCCCCACATGGCGGCAAGCAAGCCCTCGCTCTCTCGCGGAGGGGCAACAGCTGGCACCCAGGGTGTGTCTATCAACGTGGCTTGGTCCGGTGCCCATCCATCTTGCGGTTGGCGCCCTTTTGTGGAAGGGGGGCCAGCACACGCACCACTTTGCTCTCACACTCCCTTCTGGCAAAGGAGGAGTGAGCATCACCTTTACAAGGGAGGGGGACGAGAGGCAGGAACACTCCGAGTGTTTTTTTTTCCTGTTTTTTTTTTCTGCTTCTTTTCAAGAGGAATAAGGAAATAAAAAAAGTGGTAGAGACATACGTCGGTTGTGGGTGAGAATGCAACTCGGTCGGGGCTTGCCTCTTCCGCAGCCCTACTACGTACACATAGTACTAATACTCGTAGTAGTTTTGCTGCTCGCTCGCTGCCTGTTGAAAATGCGGCCGAAAAGGCAATAAGGCGAGAATTCTTTCTTTACTGAGCCTCACTGTGCCATGGGGCCTTTTTTTTTTTTTTCTTCTTCCTTTTTTTTTTCTTTCTCCCGACCAGGGACCGGTCTTAGGGTTCCTCCAGGACGGCCATACTTCTTCTCTTCATACATAGTACGCTCGCTTTCTTCTTCGTGGAGTGCGTATCTCTCGTCTCGCGGTGGACGGCCGTGCGGTGCGCGGCTCGTCGTCATCTGACGTTTCCACCCGTGTGCCGTACCGTACGTACGTAGTAGTAATAGTAGTGGTAATGCCTACTACGTAGTAGTACCTACTACTATCTATGTATATGCCAACCCATCAGTTTGCAGTTTGGCGCAATCAATCACAGAGAGCAGGAGGAGCAAGGGGGAAAGGGCTTGCCGCCGCAATCCCGCGCGTCGTCCAGCTGAAGCGGCTCTCCATCGGCCACATGTTCGTTCTGGCCAGGAAGCGATTACACATCATCACATTATCTCCATTTTTTTTTTTTCAAAATACAGACACATCTCTCTGCATATCGGCCGCCATCGCACTTCCTGCACCAAACCTAGACCCGTTTTTTTTTTTTTTTTTTTTTTTTTGCCCTTCCCTCAGGCTGAGGACGACGCCTGGGTTCCACCGTCTCGGCCAGGGTTTGACGGCATCGTCGGGGGGGGGGGGAGAGGCGGTGCCTTTTGTCGCACTTGGTCGAATTTTCCAACGATGCAGGTGCCACGTGCTGTTCGTGGTCAACGTCCGATCCCTCGGCAAAATCACGATGCCGATGTCCGGGACTCCGAATGCGGAGACGCTAAGCGGCCTGTGACTGACGAGCTCCGGACTTTTTTTTTTCTTGGTCATTGTTGACAACAACCCTGTCGACCGATTTCGGCCTTTTTTTTTGTCTTTTTTTTTTTCCCCCCTTCTTCTTCTCTCAAGTCAGGGAGAACGACCGACGGATGACTCTTACAGGACACCCCCCCCCCCCCAAAAAAAACCCCCGCTTTACATCGATAACAGCCCAATCAAACATGTCAACCCCACATCAATTACCTCCGATCTCGATCTCCACTTTTCCCGTCCAGTCGCACACATACACATACCACATACCCATCGATTTGTATCATAGTATTAGTATTATGTATACGATATGCCAGAGCGAGGGAGATAAAAACATGCGAGCGAGCGAGCGAAATCTATACAAGGAAGAACAAATTTTTTTTTTTTTACAAGGATCGTCTCTTGGCAACGTGGCAGCGAGAATTTCTCCAATCTTTACGGTCGCATGGAAATTTCATAGGCTCGTCTGGTCAGCCGCGAAGCCCTTTTTTTTTTTTTTCATCTTGTTTCTTCTTCTTCTTCCACCAACGAATTGTAATGGTAAACCACATGGTATCTGGATAGGTGTTCTTGAAGAAAACAAAACCCCATATAATATACCAACGAGTATCATCAATCGTGACATGAAAAATGCGCGCCGCCCATGTACCATTCCGGTCCTGACGTCAGCAAGTCCACCACTCTTGCTCTGCCGCAATCCAATCGACAACAAAATGCCGTCTACAGGACTACTTGTGCCATTGCCACCAGATCAAAAAGTAAACAGATCAAACGCCTTTCGTATGCGCCAGACCCTCCAGACCCAAAAGATCACATACTTGGGTTTTTTTCTCTTTTCCCATCCCGCGCGCAACCGCGTCGTTTCCTTCGCCCACAGCACGAAGCCACCATTTCTCAAAATCCACCCAACCCAACATGAACACCACCTCCACCCAGGACGTCTTCCGAAAAGTTGGCCGCGGCGGCGCAGGCAACTTCCACGCGGCAAAGAAGCAGGATGAGCTCGCCGCAGAAAAGGTATCCAATTCACTGTGACCCTCCCTTCCTCCCCCCCTCCCCTCAAAAAAAAAAAAAAAAGAAAGAAGAAAAGAAAGGAGAAAAAAAGAAGAAAGGAGAGAGAAGAAAAAGAAAGGGAAAAAAAAAAAGGGATACATCACTTCATCCCGCTAACCAACCTGCCCATCCAACCACATCCCCCAACGCCCGTACGACACACACACACACACACACACACAAAAAAAAAAAAGGATCCCGAGCGTCAAGACATGCAGTTGCGTCCCGTGGTCGTCACAATGGGCGCCTCAAACTTCTGTGCCGGCCGTGGCGGAGCGGGCAACTTCGTCGACGCGGTCAGCACGGCGCGGGAGGTCTCGCAGGCGGCCTCGTCACCGGCGAATCTGACGAGGCACGCTCCGCATGGCGACGGCTGCGGGCGTCATCGGAGTAATCGGATGGGCGGGCGTGGCGGCGCGGGCAACTGGGCAGGCGAGAGGAGGGGTGGCGCCGACGCGCTGCTGCAGGGGGACCGGCACGACGATGCTGCGTCGAGGACGACCATGGACGAGCTGGAGAGGGAGGTTGCCGAAGCCGTGGAGAGGGGGTTGAGGATCCCGGAAAGGGTGCATCATGGGCGGCAGAAGGATGTTCAGCAGTGAAAGTGAAGAGGTGTGAAGCGGGCGGAGGAAGGAAGGAAGGAAGAAGGGGTGTGTGTTTCTGCAGATGGATGGACGGATGGATTGGGATTCCGTTTGAGAAGAAGGGGGCGCAAGAAACGGCTGCGTCGTGTGTGCTTGCATGACCCATGACCCTCTGGAAATGGGAAATGCTACATGACTCCAACCAAGCACATCCGTCTGCTTCTGCTCCATTCTGCGCTCCCAGTCGCAAGCTCCAAAAGAGGACAACGCCGAGCAGCATCCCAATTCCAGCCATGCAATGAATGGCCCCATTGTCTCTTTCTTACATACATGGTACTACATACTACTACTACTTATGAGTACAGTACGCACCAGCAGCATCAGCAGCAGCAGCAGCAGCAGCAGTAGTACTAGTACTTAGTAGTAGTAGTAGTACTAAGTTACTATATTCACGGTCCGCGTCCGCCGGAGCTGGAAAAACCCACCATCCGCAACATCACCCATCCACCCCCCCCCCCCCCAAATCCAAACCCATCCACCAGAAACTTTGCCTCGCAAGAAAAAAAAAAAAAAGCCCGATCGCACCGCACCCCATCCCGGCGCAAGCAAGCATCACCACGACGAGCCTCCCCCCCCCCAAACCAAACCGAACACCCCCGTCCGCACAAATGTCCTCGGTGCTGGCCATCGGAGCCGGCGCAGCAGTCGCGGCCTTTCTCGTACGACGTCTCCCTCCACACCTCCCCGATGAGACCTCATCGAAAAAAAAAAAAAACATCACCTCGAGCACGAGGGCGACGAAACGTGCCCGACAACAAACTGACTCTATGATTCGCAGGGCCGGGCCGGTCTCGTCGCATGGCGTCGCTCCCGAGGCGGCGTGGGAGCAATGGGGAAGGCCTTCTACAAGGGCGGTTTTGAGCCCAAGATGACCAAGAAGGAGGCTTCGCTGATTTTGTCGCTCAGGTATGTTTTTTTTTTTCCCTTTCTGCGCCGTCGGGTTGCTGTCTTTTGAATCGGGCCTGCTCTTTTATACGGGTGTTCGAAGCATGCATACCTACTACATACATATATGTGTCTGACACGTTTTTCTCAAAGCGAGCGCACCCTCACAAAGGAAAAGGTCCGCAAGGCCCATCGCAACATCATGTTGATGAACCATCCCGATCGGGGGGGCAGTCCCTACCTCGCGACCAAGGTCAACGAGGCCAAGGAGTTGTTGGACAAGCAGGTCAGCTGAGGGTAGGGTATGGTATGGTCCTCCACGAAAGCCAATATACTCCGCTATACTGGCGGGCGAGCGACGAATGGTGCAAAATTCCAGGCGCGGCCTGATGTCTACACCCGACCACCGATTTCAGTAAAAGAAAAGTGAAGAAAAGAATAGAAAAAAAAAAAAGAAGCTCTTCTGCCCCCTCCGGACGAACAAACTTTTTCTTCTTCTTGTATTCGTGGGCGGGTAAAGGCATATCTTGTACAACACAATTTACATAGCGATGGCGTTGCAGGACTTGGATTTCTAAAAGGAGCAGCTCTTCGGTGAAGAGGGCGGATTGAGCAAAAGGAGCTAATATAGCAACATGCTAGTGTACATATATCGAGTCTTTTTTTTTTCTCTCCCATCCAGGCTTACATTCATATGCCCTGGGCAGTCTCTCTCCTCCACTGTGAAAACAGTTCAAACGTCCAAACATCATCTATTCATTCGCCTTGCTGAAAGTATGCATTTGAGGACGGGACATGTTCTGTAGCGAGCTGCGGTTGACGATGAGTTTGTCCCCTGGGCATCGGTCCCTCGACACCTGCCGTTATCATGGCACGCAGCGTGTACACGGCATCGTTCCCCGCATTGTGCAAGAATGCATATGGTATGCAGAGGTCTGCCAAAACAGTTTCGAGCTTCCGCGGCTGCTTGCCCTCTTTCCAAGCCTGGTGGAGAATCTGGGTGTCGACGGCGTCGACTGATGCCAGTGCTACATCAATATCGTATCCGATTGCGGACAGATATCGCAGATCAGCCTGTACGTTATGGCCGACAAGAACCACGTCGGTTTCGCCGTCGCTGGTGTAAGTCCCCAAGATGCAGCGCAGCATACCGACGAGCCACTCCATTTCGGGGTATAGACTCTGTCTGACAAAGTGTTAGCCAGATGTGCACTCCGCGAGGTAATAGCGAAAGACGTGAAGGGGGGGCATCCCACCCAAACTGAAACTTATCAGGGCACCCTTGGACATATTTGTGGTTGGCGTACGAGGCAAATTCGCGGACGACTAAATGGTGGGCCTTGATGTGCTCCCACCAAAGGATGCCGCCAGGCCCTTTCTCGCGTCCATGTATCTTTCTTGTATCGAGTACTGCGAATCCCACTTCTGAAAGCGAGTGCGGATCTCCATCCAGAAGCTCAACGTCAATGCTGACAAAGAGAACGGGTTTCGAAGTTGGAACACGCATCTGTTCTCCTGCAGATATGCCAAGATACGCTTGTACCTTGCGAAGCTGGGCTTCATTCCGTCTCTTCTTATTCTCTGCTCGATCGGCGGCAAGCCTCGCACGCTGATCAGCATCCGCACGCCGGTTCAGCAACGAGACTTTGGCCTTTTCCCAACTGGCTAGCCACGACTTCTGATCTTGCTCGCTCGCGGCTTGAAATGCCGCCAAGTCCTCGCGAGTGTCGCGTTCATCATATGTGATGGCTCGTGGCTCTCTTTGCGAAACACCTACATATCGCGGCCGCGGCGTACCTCCCTGACCAAATTTCAAACGGAAGTACTGCTCATTGCTTTCCTTGGGAATACACAGCTGGATGCCCAGGTTTGAATTTATCTCCTTTAGAAAACTAACAAACTGTACCGTAGGTACCAGGAGGCATGATTGTTGTGGATTACCAGGAAAATGAATTTCGAAACTACAAGTCATGTGTGGTTAAGATGCGTTGTCAGCTTGTGGAACTAAGGAAGCTCGTGCAGCTTACAACCGCCATGATTTTCTCTCTCTGATGTCTTTAAAGAAGGGCTGTGCCTGGTTTTTGTCAGTTTCCGTTGGTTTGAGCACGGATTGTTACTTCAAATAGACGTACTAATGGTTTATTTCTCTTCCCGATGAATTCTTCAGGGTACTTTTCTACTCTTCTGAAAGAACAGAAAGCGACATCAGCCTCAAGCGAGTCGCCTGGGCATAATGCCAGGTCGTCCAACACTTGGTGTACAGCCTCAGTCTCATCCACCGGCAGTCCGCCAGCGCCAGGTGCAGCGTCCGCACGAGGTTTCTCGTATGCAATGTGCTTCTCGTGTGTGAGATATTGTTCTTGCCAGTCAGACGACTGTCTATTGCGAGTCTCGGCTTCGGCCTCCATCCTTGGTTTTCTGGACGGATCGAGGATGGTCGTCCTGCCTAGGACCTCCTGGAGCTTATCCAGTTGAGCTTGTAACTGACTGTCGGGCATGTTGCTGACTGAACGGACTAATGTGTTGAATAAGGTAAGGAATGGTATGACCGGATGCTTTGATGACAAGAAGTTGTCAAGATCAACCTGCGACATCCACACCTGTACACATCCTGCTGGCAGCTGTTCCTAGGACAGACGGGGGCGCCACCTTCTGTCCGCCAGCTGGCACGCACGTCACGCATGCTCATGAAACTATCATTATTCCCCGTCATTATTTTACAATTTCCATGGCAAATCTCCAGATGTCCTACTTTCGTCCCACTGATGCGACCGACATCCATGTTGCATCCTCGGTTCTTCATGCTATTTGCTATCTCGACTTGTAGAACTGGTGTGCATGGGTTAGCTAGCCGTCCACCTGGACACGCAGCGTCAATGAAAACTCTCACCTGTTCCGCTTCATCCTCGGTCACATTCGAAACCTCGGACTGGTTTTTATCAACCAGGCCCAGTCTCGACCACCGCACCTTGAACCAAAAGTCTCTTCTGTCACCACCTAGAGCTCCAGACAAGAGACCTTTCTTCAAGTCGCGGATAAATACGTTGTACATCTCCGGCTCCTCCATTTCAACCAATTCATCCCTCATCGCGCCAAGGCATTCCGTAGCTTGATCGTATTTGCTGTCACCAAAACTATCCGTGATGAAAGCACGCACCAGAGTGCCCATCTGCTTGGACGCATCCTCGATTTCGTTGATGTCACGAGCATTGCGCAAAATCCGCTTGAAATCTGGCACTGGGTTGTCGTTAGACACCTTGTCTTTCTCATTGCTCGGGCCAAGCAAGGCGTCGATATCTAAGCCAGATATTGGCTTGACAGTTTCACGATTTCGTCTTCCCTTGGCTTTTGGTGGCACTGTGAACCGAGAGTGAGTGCTTGTTTCCAAGTGAGAGGCAGATCATAAAAACTTACCCTTTTTCACCTCTGCCACTTCAATCAAGGTGTCTATTCTTGACCGCACCTTTTCAATAAGATCCTCTGGCGGCGACGCGTGCTTCAACAGGGTGGCGGGGATTTCGGGAACAGGCTTATCCGGATGAGCTGCTCGCATCTTCACCGCGTTATTCACACGATGAATGGTTGGGTTGAACGTCTCGTCAATCGGAGCATATTCCTCAGTCGGGTTTCTGTTCAGCGTTAGAAAGAGCATGCTAGTCGCGGATGCAACACACCATACCCATCATCGTCAAGCTGGTACGCTGAAAGGTCCATGGAGTCAACGTAGGCACTCATGGCCTCGCTGAGCTCGTCTGAAGGCAGTAGCCGGTGCTTGGTCAAGATCTGACCGCTGACGGTGACGACCTTGTCCAACGGTGGAAAATGGTATGTCCGCACGTCTTCAGCAAATGGAAGAGGAATGTCATATAGACACTCGAAGTCGGGCTCAACATGCGGTACCAACAACACCAGCAATGGCTCTTTTCCATCTTTCGTCACGATCCGGGCGACTGCATATGACTCAAGTTCCAGTAGGGCCCAAATCAGCGAAGATAGCGCCAGCTCAGACTTGACATCATTTTTACGAGCATGGGTAACGCAGACTTCTCCCATGTTCAGAAAGTGTTCGTACTGGCCAACGTTAACATTGCGTCTTCATGCGGCAAAAACGCGCTTGCTCACCTTTTCGCTTAAAACAAAGCCGACGATTGCAAAGCTCTTCTCAGTTTCCAGTTTCGTAATGTTGTACTCTGATTCGCTTATGTGAACGGCGGTGCGGCCGTATTCGTAACCTTTCGCAAGTGACTCGAATTCAACGTCGCGCTTGCCTCCAGGGGCATTAGGGTCGTTGACCTTGTATGTCCTCGCTTGCTTCACAGCCGAGAACTCGATGCCGTCCATTAGATCCTCATTCAAAGTCTGCGTCGATTGTGTCCCTTGTTCCGACTTGACAACGACAGTGCTAGCTGCCAATGGTCGGGCAATGTGAGTTTTGAAGTAGCGTTCGACGAAGATACACATTGCTGCCGAGAACTTTTCCGGGTCTCCAAGAACAAGCGATCCATCGTACGTCTTGTAAGGCTTGACTGACTTGACACGGGGAGTATCAATCTCGTGGATTGCTTCGGCGATGGTAGCAAACACGCCGTTGTTGCATTCCTCGCATAGAGTCTTCAGTATCTTCTCATTCTCCGCCTGGTCATTTAAAACGTTAGAGCAAGCGAATCCATATTTATAGCCCGTCATCAAGTCATTCATTACCTTGTTCCAAGGTTTATCTTCCTCTTTGAACCCATACTCGGCGTCGTCGAAATCCACTCCGCTTTTGAGGGAATTAGTGATGCTGCGGGCTGATGTTTGATCAGAGAACATCTTCACCTACAGGATCGTGAGCGCAATGTTGGATTCATTCATCTTCTTGGCGATATCTCCGATATCATCAGCGTCGAGTTCACCCTGGGCGTCCGTCACTAGCACAATCCTGCGGATCCACTTGAGCTTCTTTGTAAATGTGTCCATCATGTCAACCGCGACCACGATGGCGGAAATGGCATCGCCAGCCAGCGTCTGGCTTGGCTTGACGGCTGCCTGGAGAGCCCTCAAGCCTGACATGGTCATATTGCTGAGGTCCTGAATGACTGAGATGTGCTCATACCCATCGGCCTCCTGCAAATTGTTATGAGTTTCGTCTGTCCGCAAGCCAACCACGCCAACACACAGTGTCTTGCGATTTGCGGATACGATGTCGGTGATTTTGTCCCACACATATCGCATGCTCCAATCCAGGTCTGATTCGTTTCGACCTGAATGACGGTCTGCCATGGAGGCACCCAGGTCCAAGATAAAGATAGTCGCTTCCTTGTCCGCCATGGCTAGTAATCAGCGTGAACGATCGACCAGAGAATGCCCTCGAATTTGAGGAAGTATATCGTCCCTCGACCACTGTCTCCTATTACAGAAGAAGCGATGGAGACTGTGACCCATCTATTTTCTCCAAGAGGCCTAACTTGACTTTAGGCAGACGATGATGGATGGTGGCAGCCGAGACAGAAAATCAGAGCGTGGCGAAGCTGACGCGATTGCGTCGCGCTATCACGTGACCCTTTCTTCTCGCTGATTACTCCTCAATGACCTCATTCTGGGGAGTCTGACTACTACACATTCTCAAAAATCATAAACTCCGGGACGTAGTCAAGTCCTTTAACAATCATGGCTGGCTCTATCTTGGTTTCCGCCGCTCCCTATCACATCATCTCGTATGTTTCATTTCCCCTTCAGCTGTAGAACTAACTCGCGGCTGGCAGAGGCAAACTAACACCTAAGTTGACCAGCTATGGAGCGCTGCTGGGGACTTCATTCTTCCACGTAAGTCTGACTCGTCCCACGTGTACAACATGACAGCGACGCGGCTGAGTTGCTGACATTGGCTTCCCAGTCGTTCATCAATGGCCCGACAGTGTTTACAGTCGTCGAGCGGCCTGTATTCTCAGCAATCCAGGCCAAGCTTTTCCCCATCTACTTCGGCATGCAAACAGCACTACCGGTGATCCTTGCGCTGACCTTCCCTGGTAATACGCTACTCGGGGTACCATCCGGACCATCCGGTCTCTTGGAGACGTCCAGTCGCTGGGAGTCTCTCGCCCCCATCGCTACCATGTTTGTCACTGGGCTCGTCAACCTCGTCGTCGTGCTGCCCGCCACAAATGAGGTTATCAGACAACGCCGCGGACAAGGTATGCCACGTCGCGTCGAGAGACTTCCCATAAAGGTTTTTTTTTTTGGAAAGTACTGAAGTGAAAGTACTGACGTGTTCTGCAACAGTCAAGCGCGATGGGAAGGAGTATTATGAGGCGGGTCCGCACTCTGAAGAGATGCGTGCTTTGAATAGAAAGTTCGGCAAGTTGCATGGAATATCGTCACTTCTCAACTTGGCCACGATTGTGTCGGCCATAACCTACGGTTTCACCTTGGGATCCCGCCTGCAATCCATCGTGGATAAGGTTTGAGAAATTGAACAAGTGGTGAGAGAACGTTTTTTTTTGTTATATGAGAGGTAGGTAGCTGGCGGGTATCTATCAAGATCACTTCCTCAATGCCGACGTCAAAACGGTGAATTCTCCATGCCCGTAGTGGATCCCCTCGTCGCGCGAACTTGACATTGCATATTTTTCGTCGCCGCCGGGTGATCCAAAAAAAAAAAAAAACCGGCTCTCCGATCCAGTTTAAAAAGCCAACACCCGCCCGTCCTCGACTTGGGAATAAAAAGTTCTCAAAACATGTCCGAATGCGCTGTTTTAATTTGCCCAAGGTTTTACACTAGTGCAGAGACTGCCTTGCATTTCGAGGAGGTCTTGCTTCGCGCGCTCGAGATTGATCTTCCTATCCGTGTATATCGCAGCCATTGGTCGTGATTTATTCGCCTCTAGCTGACCCTTGAAGGTCCAGCGAAGTGGCTTTCTCTGCAGCGCCTCGTCGAGGTCAATACTGCCCTGGGTCTCGCAAACGCCATAGTCCGATCTTGGGAGCCGCGCGGCTGAGCTGTCGACGCGTGCATCGGCGCGCATGATGTCGCTGGAGATGAGGTTTGCCGAAGACATTTTATTTTTCTGCCGATGTAATGACAAAATGTGAATTCTTAAGAAAGATAGTTGTGCCAAAGATGGTGAAAAGGTCGATCGAGACGAGTGGGGTTTTTTTTGGGGGGTTTTTTTTTTCTTATTGAGGAGGAAAATGGAGAGAAGAAATTGCTAGTGAACTGTGAGGAAATGGAAAGGAGCGTGGACTTGAGGCGTGATCTAGAATGGAACAAAGGGCAACGGATGGCAAGGCTACTTATGAGCAGCATTCACAGCTGGCAGGAGGGAGATGGGGAAGGAGGAAGGATTTTTGGTGCCGCGTTTCAATACCGGGAAAACCGACCCGGTTCCACACATAATAGGTTCGTGATATGATTAAGTTCGTCATGGTCGACACTAACCGCCCCGGGTTCGAGCTACAAGGGGTGCGTGCTTCAGGGACGCCTGCGACAATTCGACGCGCCTCCGCCAGATAGACCCTGGAGAGGAAGGCTTTCGGATTCCCCGTCTTCCGCGTCATCCAGTAGAGATGATGGACGATCGACTGGGGATTTCCCGTAGCAGTTGTGCGGTGAGGCCAGCGTTGCATGGGTTCTGTTACATGGCGACACCTTGCTCTAGCCCATGCCGCCGGATCCTGATATTCTTCTTCTTCTTCTTCTCCTTCTTTTCGGGTTCTTCTCTGTAATGGCGGAGTGCTCACCATCCCGACAATGCCGCGCGCTGGCCACCGAAACAACGCCACTCCCGGGCTAGTCGGCAGTTGACAGTTGAAGATGAAAGGCTAGCCAAACAATCTGGTTGACCTGCGACGAAGTCTGGCCCGAGGCGCAGATGACTAGTTGTTCGCTGTTCCGTTTGCTCGTCTTGCACCTGCCACTCGTTCGGTCAAGTCGAAGAAGCTCCCTCTCCTGCTGCAGCTGATGTTGTCGTCAACGGCACCTTTCACTTACTGGTACTTCTTCTGACTCGCGCGGAAAGCGCCGGACTTGGAGCAGCGCAAGCAGGAACAGGGTCAGGGTCGATCGGCCGTGAAACAATGGTCTAACGATGAATTGACGAAGCTGGGGTTTGGAAAAACCTGCCAGATAGATCTTAGCCTCTCGGCGTGGAACTCCCTCCCCGCCGATGCTGATTGGTCAACATCAAGTTCCCAGGAAGTAAATCAAAAGAATCCTCACTCTCGCTCGACGTCACTCCTCCAAGACGAAACATCCCCCGCTCCCTCTCTCTGTCTAGCCGAATTGTTCCGTCTCATCTCGTCGCGCTCAAATGTCGCCGCCGCCAAAATACATCACCGGCGACAAGGCCGCCATCAACGGTTTCATCGACAGATTTGACGTGCGCCAATTCCCCCAACGCCCACCCCGCCCTGCCTGCATCCCAGTCCTGAGAAAATGCTAACACTGCACTGTTGCAATGCCTTCTTGCTTTTTTTTTCTTAACAGACCTTTTTGTTTGACTGCGATGGTGAGAATTTTGTTTGCAGAGGGGGATTTTGACCACGTAAAAAAGACATGAAATGGTTGACTGGTCTGTTGCATCATGGTCCCAGGCGTGCTCTGGTCCGGCGACCATGTATTCGAGGGAGTACCCGAGACAATTAGGATGCTCAAGGCAAAAGGTTTTATTTTCAACCGTTTCCCCGGCCTTCTTTTTTTTTTCTTTTTTTTTTCCCGTGATAAAGATAATAAAGAAACTCACAGAGTCCAAAACCAAAGGCAAAAGAACAGTCTTCGTAACCAACAACTCCACCAAATCCCGCCAAGACTACCTCCAGAAACTGTCGGGCCTCCAAATCCCCTGCGAAAAGGAGGACGTCTTCGGCTCGTCCTACTCGGCGGCGGTCTACATCTCGCGCATCCTCAAGCTGCCCCCCGGGAAGAACAAGGTCTTTGTTCTGGGCGAAGCAGGCGTCGAGGCAGAGCTGGCTGCCGAGGGAATCCCCTGCATCGGCGGAACGGATGTCGCGTTCAGGAGGGACATTACGCCCGATGACTTCCGGGGCCTGGCCGACGGGTCGCTGTTGGATCCCGAGGTTGGCGTCGTGCTGTGCGGGCTGGATTTTCACATCAACTACCTTAAGCTTTCCACGGCGCTGCATTATCTGAGAAACGGGGCCATGTTTCTGGCGACGAATACCGACTCCACGCTGCCCATGCACCATAGCTTCTTCATGGGCGCCGGATCTTGCCTGATTCCGCTGGAGTATGCGAGCGGGCAGAAGCCGTTAGAGCTGGGCAAGCCGAGCCAGGCCATGATGGACGCCGTCGAGGGAAAGTTTCAGCTCGATCGCTCGAGGACGTGTATGATTGGAGATCGGCTGAATACAGACATCAAGTTTGGCATCGAGGGAAAGTTGGGTGGGACGCTGCATGTTCTCACGGGCGTGCATAAGAAAGAGGATTGGGACAGGAAAGACGCTGTGGCAGTCCCGGCGTACTATGCCGACAAGTTGAGCGACCTTGGCCTGGTGCTTTGATCGCCCTTTTTCTTTCTTTTTCTTTTGTTTTATAGAGCTATCGTTTTACGGAATAGAGTTGTAGATAGGATAGTAACAAGTAAAAAAACACATCTTGGTCAAGGCTGGACTAAACCAACAACTCAACCCAAGAAATAACGCACTGCCCGCTGTCTTTGGAACTTGCGGCATGTCTTCATCTCCACAAGAGCATGCTGTTCACACGCCATCGTCCTCGTCTGGATCGCGCCAAGCGGTGCAACTAGCAACAGGGCGTACCTAGTTCTGCTTCTTCTCATTCTTTTGCTGTTGGCGCTTGGCCAGCTCACTGGTGCGGATGACTTTGGGCTTGTAGAGTGGAGTCTTGTACGGCCTCAGAGATTTTGGGATAAACATGCCCACCTGTCTCTGGTAGTCGGCATATTCGGGATACTTGCTAGCCGTAATGTCTTCTGTGAGCCGCGTGGACCCCTGGAAAAGCAGTATCAGACTACCAGCTCCAACAAACGTCCAACTGTACAGAGAATTAGTCGCATAGCAGCTCCATTGATACAAGACAAACCAAATCGTTTGCTCTGCCAAAAAGTTGGGATGGCGGCTGTACGCCCATAGTCCAGAAGTATTGAAACCTCTGTCCAAATCGGACTGGTTCCAGCCACTGGGCAGTTTTGCGTCCTTGTTGTACTGGTGCTTGGCAGTCTGATAGTCTAGAAACACAGACAGAGTCAGTCATGGTTGGATGACACGAGAATGGTCGCAGGGGAGGAGGATAAGCTTACTCCATTGCTGCCCATCACTTATCCATTCGCTTAGCACCAGGCCCAGTTGAATAGCAAGATAGGCATAGTCTGCAGCTTTAGCTTCCGGCTCAAAGCGTGAGGACAGCAAGATGGCGTATGCAGGCACACCAGAAAAGGAAAGCAAAAGGACACTTTGAATGGTTGAGATGAAGGTGACGTTGAAAAAGAAAAAGAGAAACCCGGGAATCTTAGACTTGACAATCTCCCTGGCCATGGATGTCAGCTTGGCTGTGAAGCAGATGTTGCTCTCGTGTCATCATCATCATCATCATCATCATCATCATCATCGTTTCCCATACCAGCGATAGTCTTCAGAGCCAACCTTGTAACCTCCCCGACGCCAATAGTTGTATGTAAGGCGAATCTTGAAACCCCAGGCATGAGTCAGTGAACAGACGGCAATGTGTGCCAAGAAGGGAGTTCCAACTGGTCGCTTACACTCCACGCAGTAGAAAAAATGGCAGCCAGATCAATGCGAGCATGTGGTAACCCAGTGACGCGTGCCCAAACCGCAAGATGTACAATGTATAGGTTGGGCAAAATACTCCATAGGCGATCAATCTGAGAGTAGTTCCTGTTGACTTCGGAAGCAACCAGACACAAGCCGGCAACAAACAACGATGCAGAGAAACCGGTGATGAGCGGGTTCGTTTCGGCATAGAGGCGCTGCAAAGCCTCAATATGGCCGCCACTGGCGAGGAGTCGTCCGGGCAGTTGAACGAATTGATCGAAGAAAGGGGTGACTGTTTTGGAGAAATCGCTGCAGTCCTCAATGTGCTTGAGCGCCGGAAGCGCGCCTATTGTGGGAACCATTTTCCCCTCCCCGATAACGCTGGAAAGTCTGGCCAAGGCTGGACGAGAAAGAAGAAGAAGAAGGAGAAGCCGGAAGCTCACCCATACTCGAAAGGCGTGAGACATGAAATAAATACTAGCAGTGCTGCTGACGTTGCTGCGAGGTAACGTCATCGGGGTGGCTATTGCGGGCGGCCAGTACTAGTAGTGGCAGGTACGGCAGGTTAGTACCTACCGGATACCTGAGTTCACTGGTCACTGTCACTACTACTACTACTAGTAGTAGTAGTACTAACTAATACTTTACAGTTACTGTACTGGCACAGTAGAGGGAATGTACTACGTAGTATTCAGTGGGTGTGGCACACAGGTCTCCAGTTCTCCAGTCGCAACGCGTGCATCAATCAAGTCGGTGGGGCCTGGCAGCAATTGGTCCCAGCAACTTGGGGCAACAACTCACTCTTTGTTCTTTGGCAAGAAATTTTGGCATCGGCCTCTTCATCTTTCCGCTTTGGCCGTCCAGGCCAGTGTCCCTCACAGCGGCTGCCGATGCTCATGGAGACAGGCGGCAGTGCTCAATGACGAGAGCCAGCCTCCCCTGTAAAGAGGCAGAATCAATGCTCAGAGGAAGAAGAACAAAAAAAATAGGGATACCAAGACCAGATGAGAGTCTTGTGCGTGGCTGAAAAGCCCTCCATTTCCAAGGCTGTTGCTGGCCATTTGTCTGGCGGTCGTTTGCAGACGGTGAGTAGGGCATTTGTATACATGTCTTTCATATATATATACACGGTCTCACGTAGAGCCACTTGTCGCTTGGCATGCTTGTAAGACTTGTACCCGAGGCTGACTTCTTCCCTGAAGCACAATACGCGCAATCAGTACATCAAGAACTACTCGTTCGACTTTGATTTCGGACAGACGTTAGGACAATGTTCCGTGACTATGACTTGTGTCTCTGGCCATCTCACCAATGTTGAGTTCACCAGCGAGTACAAGAACTGGAGCTACCCGCCTCCAGAGAGCTTATTCAACGCACCCATTGTCACCAGCATTCACGATGTAAGTGACCATCTCACGCGTGACGCAAGGATCGATACTAACGGCTTTTCCGGTCAGGACAAGAAGTCCATAGCCCAAAACCTGGCGGATCAGGCCAAATATGCACGACTTCTCATCATATGGACGGATTGTGATCGCGAAGGCGAACATATTGGTCAGGAAATCGTCGACGCCGCCCGGAAGGGCAACTCCAGTATACAAGTCAAGCGAGCCAAGTTCAGCAATGTCGAAAGAGCGTGAGTGTGAACAAGTTCGGGCAGCCCGTCCTTGATGCCGCACAAACTAACGCTCACCTGCAGCCATGTGCTTTCTGCTGCGCACAGGCTTGTCGACTTGGATGAAAAGCAGGTCGAGGCCGTGTCAACGAGAATCGAGCTCGACCTTCGCATAGGCTATGCGTTTACGCGTTTCATGACCAACAGTTTGCGACCCCTCGGCGGCCCCATGGAAAACCTGACATTGAGCTACGGTGAGTCTGCGCGCGCGCGCGTGCTTTTCAGCCGCCTTTGACAAATATGTTGACCACTTCATCGGCAGGGTCTTGTCAATTTCCAACGCTGGGTTTTGTCGTTGATCGATATTTTCGTGTCAAGAATTTCATACCCGAGCCTTTCTGGGCCATCGGGCTGATGCATATTCGTGACGGGAAAAAGGTTAACTTCTCCTGGGCTAGAAACAGACTCTTTGATCGCACGACTACCATCATCATGTACGAAAGGTGCTTGAAAGCCAAGATGGCAAAAGTCACGAATGTCCAGGAAAAGCCTACGCGAAGATACAAGCCGTTGCCTCTGACCACGGTCGAGCTCCAAAAAGCCGCAACCCGGTTGCTGAGAATGACTGGGCAACAAGCAATGGCCATTGCCGAGGGTCTGTATAACAAAGGCTTCATTTCATATCCCCGCACAGAGACGGATCGATTCGACAAAGGAATGAATTTGAAGGCTCTTGTTCAGAAGCAAACACCTGACCAGAGATGGGGACAATTCGCCCAAGGCTTGGTGAATGGCGCATTCAAGCAACCAAGGGAAGGGAGTCATGACGACAAAGCGCATCCGCCCATCCATCCCATTACTTATGCCGCACCTACCGTCTTAAGCTTTGATGAGGGCCGTCTCTACGAGTACGTCGTGCGCCGTTTCCTGGCTTGCTGCTCAGACGACGCCACCGGGATGGCGACCAATGTCGATTTGCAATACGGCAGTGAATTCTTTAGTGCACACGGGGTCGTCGTGTTAGAACGAAACTATCTCGACGTCTTCGTCTATGAAAGCTGGAATAACACGACTGAGCTTCCCAAATTCACAAGAGGCGAGACCTTGCAGCCCACCGAGGCTTTGATGACGGAGGGCAAGACAACGCCGCCAAGCTATCTGACCGAGGCAGATTTGATCGCCCTCATGGACGCCAATGGCATCGGAACAGACGCCACCATGGCGGAGCACATTCAAAAAATCCAAGACAGAGAGTATGTCGCAACGACCGACCGAGATGGCCAGGCAACCGGAGAAGTCGATGACGTCCGCAACGAGGCTCGGCCCACCACGGGTGGTAGGGGAAGAGGAAGAGGCCGCGGGGGCAGGGGACGAGGTGATGCCGGCGCATCGGGGAGGCGGACAGGTGGTACGCGTGTGTTCGTCCCGACTCAACTCGGCGTGGCCCTGATCTTGGGCTTTGACCGTATGAATTTTGCGATCAGCCTGAGCAAACCATTTCTGCGAAAGGAAATGGAGCTAAAGATGAAGGCCATTTGTGAAGGCCAGACGACAAGGGCAGTCGTGCTGCGCGAAAGTATCAACCAGTATCGACAGGTCTTTATGCAAACACAAGAAAAGCTAGAGGTTCTTCGAGCAGTAAGTTGCAGCGCCGGCACACGATTCGGCAAAGGCAGTGAATTTCATTAACACAAATCTCAAGGCCTGTCGCGAATTCATATTTTCTCAGCCTAGTTAGTCGTTGACATGGTTCTGCGGCATTGCAAGTCGGTTTCTTTTCTTTTCTTTTTTTTTTTTTTTTTTTTTTTTTTTTAAGTTTTATTTACCTCGGTGATGAGGCTGGCGTGCACCATCAATGAATGAATGAAGGCATCGACTACGGCCTCGGTCTCGGGCAGTTTCAATAAATTTCCAACCTTCGGATGCTACGGAAATAGGCTCGGCAGGCCACACAAGACCATACGAGCTCGAGGCGTGCTCATACAACCAAAAATTTGGTTGCCCGAAATTGGCCAGCCAGTATACGGAGCAAGCCGTCGGGCGGGAAAGGAAAATAACGGTTGTGAATCTAAAATAAGAGGCGGAGCTATGGTCGTTGCATCGGCAACATGGTTGCTCCAATCAGGATAGCTGCTGTGGCCAACGTGGTCAACAAGATGATCCAGGGAGGCAGCTTGATCGCAGGCCAGAGTTGTGGGCCACAACGCTTGGCGGGCTTTCTAAAACAGCCGGCAATTCATCAGCTCGTCGAGAGCATCCAGAGCAGAGCAGTAAGGGCTAGACGCCAGTCAGCTTGTCGATCTGGCCCAGAGTTGTCGAGACAAAACACGTGTGAAGCGTGCCAGCCAAGTTCAAGTTTGCCCAACAACGCAATGCTCAGAGATGCAAGCTGGCATCGAGAATCGTGTGAACTTATTTCTTGCAGTCGCGAATTGCCTCGTGGACACGATTGTGAAGAGTGTGGCGTTCCGAGTTCGTGATTGTCGATAGTCAGGGCATGTGCCATGGGCCCAATTAACGATGACGGCGCGTGGTCAACACATCGACGCTGCGGCTCGCCGTATATCACCATCATGATTCACAACACGAACACATACTAGACAAACATGGCAATGGTCAGACACGCAGGGTTTTTTTTTTTTTTTTTTTTTTTTTTTTATATATATTTGGATTCCAAAGGGCAATATCGGTTTGCTTTTGTAATTTACTTTTTTCTTTCGCCTGCCCCTCTTGACAAAAAGCAGCGAACTAACCCCCCCGCAGCAGCAGCAGGCTGGCTGCAAGCATCCAAGGGGCCGCCAGGGGGGGGGGGGGGGTAAGAAAAAGCGAAAAAGCAAAGAAAAGTAAATGTCCGCCCTTGACACGAACGGAGAGCCATGGAAGCATGGCATGTTTTTTCTCGAAGCTGGCGGGCGTGGGCGTCGCTCGGTTTGTCGGGATACGAACGAACTGGAGACTCGGTTTCTGCTTACCGACAAGAACGTGCTGCTTTGGGTGGTTTGATGCTGCCGCATTCCTGGTTGGGACATGACTTCGATGACGTCTCATGCACAATGCACACACAATGCGCAAGCAAAGCAGTCACATCGGATGGATCAGGACCACCACCAATCGCGGGGCGGCCGCGCCATTTCTACCAAATGGATCCTCCTCGACGAAGACTTGTGCGAGACGGACGAGGCGGGCGAAACGAGATGGCCACGGGGAAATCCCAAGGCCAACGGCGCGAGATGCGGCGGCGGCAGCGGCGGTGGCCGACTCACTCACACTTGGGTCCGCCCAGTCGATGTCCGCGGACAGACCAACGCTGGGCAAGATGTGTTCAAGTCTGTTCGCACGATGGGGAACGGCGACCATGCAAGCTCCACTCGTGACGGAATCGAATCGCACAAGATATCGGGCCAAGTGCGAGCTGCGAAGGGAGGGCTGGAAGAGGATTAACCACATTCGGCGGCCCAGAAGAAAAAAAAATGCACTTACTATGTATGAGCATGAGCAGTCAGGTGCCTGCAGAGTAGTCAGTCAGTGGTTCTTCGGGCAGCCACCGGACAAGTCAACGCTTGGCTTGGTTTCTCGGGGCACGTTGTTGTCTTCGTGGCCGAAACGCGCCAAACCCCCTCCCGGCCACGGGCGCATCGTGGACATTCCTATTTGTCTCGTTGGAGAAGGGAGGGAGGGGGAGGGGGGGCGTATGCGAGCCAAGGAACCACTTGTGACGACGCCATGATTGTTGCCAATGCGGGCCATAATACATGCCACTACGCAATTAAATCGAGTAGGCAGGCAGACAGGCTAGCAGTGCAACTGGTCCGATGGACAAAGAGTCCCGGGCCGGGGGCGACGATGGCCACATCGACGAGACACACCAAGAGACACACCAAGTCGTTGATGGCATCCTGCGGTTGGCGTGAGGGGGGCGTATTCAATTCTCGATTGGCACAGTGGTGGTGACGGGCGCCTGTGGCACCAGACAAGGCCATGCGACGCAACGAGACGATTGCGAGATGCGTCAAAAAGGCGCAACTTTGTTGAATGCGCGTCCGTCGTCTTCGTCGTCGGCGGTCGTCGCCGTTGCCGCCGCCGCCGTTGCCAGATACCAACAATCCGCGAAAGGTCGGCCACCGGACTGATCTGGACAGGACGGCAGGAACCTACGAAAAAAAAAAAAAAAGGTTGGTTTGTTGGGGGGGGGGGGGGGGGGGGGGGGGGGGGGGGGGGGGGGGGGGGGGGGGGGGGGGGGGGGGGGGGGGGGGGGGGGGGGGGGGGGGGGGGGGGGGGGGGGGGGGG